>JAUMJK010002075.1:0-70786 GCA_033558105.1 Coccyzus lansbergi
GATGTTAATATTGAACGCTTTTGGCTGGGAGAATGAGCTTGGCAGGAAAAACTGAGATGCAGAAGCTGCAGCATTACTGGCAAACCTTTGCTGCCCCAGCTCTTCACCTTGCTCTGGGGTAAGGGATCAATATATGACGCCTACTCAGCCCACGGGCACCTTCCCCGGTATACATTTTCAAGTCAGGCAGCTAAATAGTTGATTTTCCCAAGTGCTCAGCACCTCACAACTAATCCAGCAGTCAAAGCACAAGCTTTTCCCTCCGTATAGCCTTAACGATCCTCCTAGGCCAGGATGGAAAAGAAAACCTTATACTTCTGCATGCAGACAGAGAGACGGATAAACAGAGCAGCAGGGCACAACCAGAGGACTCTCTGAACGGTGCCGTCTCACGGGCACGCAAGCCACGTGGTTCTGCAGCCTGGCCGGGAGCCCCAAATCTTTCAAGTCACAGAATCGTTAAGATCATCAGGTTGGAAAAGACCTCTTGGATCCACCGAGTCCAACCATTCCCGTCTACCACTAAACCATATCCCTCAGCACCTCACCTAGCCACCTTTTAAACACCTCCAGGGATAGGGACTCGATCACCTCCCTGGGCAGCCTGCTCCAGGGCCCAATGACCCTTTCCATGGAAAATTTCTTTCTGACGTCCATTCTGAACCTCCCCTGTCGGAGCTTAAGGCCATTCCCCCTTGTCCTGTCACGTGGGAGAAGAGCCCAGCTCCCTCCTCTCCACCGCCTCCCCTCAGGGAGTGGCAGAGAGCGGTAAGGTCTCCCCTCAGCCCCCTCTTCTCCAGGCTAAACAACCCCAGGTTCCCCTCAGCCGCTCCTCGCCAGGCCTGTTCTCCAGCCCCTTCCCCAGCCTCGTTGCTCTTCTCTGGACTCGCTCCAGAGCCTCAACACCCTTCTTGCGGTGAGGTGCTCAGGACTGAACACAGGATGCCAGGTGCGGTCTCACCAGTGCTCAGTACAGAGGGAGAACCTCTCTGGACCCGCTGGCCATGCCGTTCGTGATGCAAGCCAAGATGCTATTGGCTGCTAACACCAGCTTCAAGCCGTCTGTCCCAACACAGCCTTTTGGCCCCTGTGGAGTCTTGCAGAGACGTAGCAAACTCTCAGCTTCTCATCCACTCGAAGGAGATCAGAGCTGCATTTAGGATTCTTGGGTCTTTACTTGATGTCTGTGCCTGCAGCAATTCCAGGCGAGCCAGCAAATCGGTGCTGCCGAGGTGCAGTCCACGGGGCAGGTTATGAAACCCAAGTAAACGGGTCACGCATTTCCCATTTCAAGTCCTTTTCGGTTTTTTTTTCAGTGTTTCCAACCTTCCTGTGTTCTTTTCCTTTTCTTCCTCCTCTGCAGCCACCGGCCCTTGCTATCAGCTGTCATCTCTCTTCACAAGAACATAGAGCCAGGGCAGAGGAGGCACTTAATTATCAGTCTGTCCTCATTGCAGGGGACACTTGGGAGTTCCATGCTGTATGCACCCGCTGCTGGAGTAACAACAGCACAGCTAAACAGCTCCCAAAGCACATCAACAAGTCCTCAGTCTCCTGGTGGTGGCTGCAAAACAAGTCCTCATTCTCCTGGTGGTGGCTGCCAAAGCCCCGAGTATTTAAAAACCCCAAAAGCAAATCCTGGTTAGGCCTTTCTCTGCTCCTATCACACGCTGGAAGCTGACCTCAGGATTCCAACAGGACAAACTTCCTAGTCGAGTGTGTTGCAGGCTGCCGTGAGTGCCCAGAGAGCAGGAACCTGGGAGTCCAGAGATGAGAAAGCCAGTAAGAGTAGCCAGGAATGTAGCAGAGGGGTTTCTATCCAAGACTGACGCTCCTGCGGGGTCCCTTGCCTTCAGTGCCGGAAGCTCCAATGCCCTGGAAATAGGAGCTGCAGGCAAGGGTCAAAGCCTTCGCTTATTCGTAAGCAAGTGCTTCATTTACCCCTATGGTGTTTGACTTGAGCACATGATGTTACAGTTGTCACAAAAGCGAGCACTTCATTTGCAGTCAGCTTGGAATTCCGCTCTTCCCTTAGAGGACAGAGCGCCCCTAAGAGACGCCGATGGGACAAATGCCCGCACCTCATGTACTGTGTTCAGCTGTGGGCCCCTCACCACAAGAAGGATGTTGAGGCTCTGGAGCGAGTCCAGAGAGGAGCAACGAAGCTGGGGAAGGGGCTGGAGAACAGGCCTGATGAGGAGCGGCTGAGGGAAAACTGGGGGTGTTAAGCCTGGAGAAGAGGGGGCTGCGGGGAGACCTCATTGCTCTCTACAACTCCCTGAGGGGAGGCTGTGGAGAGGAGGGAGCTGGGCTCTTCTCCCACGTGACAGGACACGGGGGGAATGGCCTCAAGCTCCAGCAGGGGAGGTTCAGGCTGGATACCAGAACTGATACCCCTACTGACACACACGCGCACACAAGAGAGGAAGGGGCAGACGGAGGAAACAAGGCACAGTTTACGCCCGTCACAACAGTCCTCCGCAAGAAGACAGACCAACGCTGCCCGCTAGGAGAAATCCTGACAGAACAAGGGGCACTGCATGCCAAGAGACGAACACGGCCCACTGCCAGCCTAACGGCAGCCGTGTATTACTCCGCACCTCATCTGGCTACCACGGGTCAGTGCCCTGGGCACCGCAGTTCCTGCCGGACCGTGGCATTCATCACAGCTGTTACAACGCCCACGGCAGGGGCGGAACTGGATAGGCATTAAGGTCCCTTCTGACCCAAACCATTCCATGATTGTATGATTCTATGTTGGGGAGTTCACCTGTTAAATCCTCCTCACCAGCAACTGTGGGGCTGCACCAGGAGTCCAAAACATTTCCCCCACGCTTCTCCACCCAAATCCAACAGTCACTTTGGAGTTTCTCCCAACGGAACACAAAAGGGGTCATTTCCATTGCATTCCCAAGCACGGATTCCACTTGAGTCTCTCTGCATCCTAGCCACCCCCACTCTTTGTTAGAGAAGGCTAGGAAAATGCAGCCTCACTAACGGGGGCTCAAGATGTGAGGTGCCAGAGTGCTGCGGTGATTTACAGGATGTCTAAGGAGCAGGCCCAATGAAGGGATTTGTCGTCCACCATAAAGCCAGATGGATGCAAGCAGTCATTAGAAGCAATTAATTCCACGCAGCACTAAATAACTTTCCATCGTTAATGCACCTTTGTTTCACCTCACTAGAGGTACACAGGCAAATACACAAAATCAGGCACAATCCATCTGAATTTCACACGTTTGCAGGCCTGGATCAGTCAGGTGACGGTAACGGGGAGACACAGAAACCCACAAGAGAATGGAACAAGATCACAGCTAAACACACGCATACGTGTAGCTGAGTGTCTCGGCCCTCCAAAGCCACCTCTGCCACCACCAGTGCCCTCCCGGGTACACGAGCCTTTTCTGCTACCCATCCTGACGTCACAACAGCCACGTGAACGCCGCCGCAAGTACCCGCTGCTTAACAGCAACCTCAGACACATATTCACCTCCTTCCCACGCACGCGACACGATGACACAGCCCAGGGGACTTAGGCTCCAGATGCTCAGGGAAGATTACTAAGGCATTAGAACACAGTGCCTCTACCTATCACCACGCAGCTTTCAAGCCCCTGTTTTACCATCACCAGCCTAGATGCATCCCTAGCACCTTTTTCGCTGCAGACAGGCAGTAGAATCCCTTTCCGCAGAGCCCCGCAGACTACGCCGGCTCACAGGGGTTCAAAGAGCAAACGGCTGCGTACAAGAAAATCCAACACAGCTGGCACGACTTAACAAGAATCATCGCCACTGAGTCTAAAAGTCCTCATGCGGCAGACTGGCAAAATTGGGAATAAAGACAATGATCACAATCCTCTCCATTTTTAGCACATTAACAAGGAGAGGAAGCTTCACTTGGAGGCATCTCTAGCTAGTGCCTAGTGCCATCGAGCACGCCAGCCTGGGGCAGTGAAGAGATTCAGCACGAGGAAAGCGCTTAATAACCTGTGCTACTGGTGAATGCTTCAGGACCCGCACAGTTTATGCTTAGGAAGTCTTGCGAGCCCATGGCACTTCAAGCCACCATCATGAGGACCGTGACTACGCATCACCCTTGGGCTGCAGTGGAAACGGGGTTTCCGTAAAGAAGCGCTCTCGCAGAGTTACTCAGAAAGGCCCTGCTGCAATGAGAAGCACGAGTCCCAAAACCAGCACAGATATTACCCTCCCTGACTGCTTTTCCCACAGTACTCTGATACGCTGCAAGAATTAGCAAGCAGGATCAGAGCTACATTCCAGTCGGAACAGAATCCAATACCAGATAGTTCAGAACAAAGGAAAGGGGAAAGAAAAGTATGGCGTTCGCCAAAAGTTTTGGTCCAGCCCTTCTCAGAGCAACTTTTTCTCACGTACAAATCACCTGCAAAGCACACCAGCTGTTCCTTGCAATAGCAGTGCCGGGGCGTCAGGATCCCAACCCTGCTTTACCCATTAGACTGCACCGTTCCCACTGAAGAAAGCGTTTTTTTTTTTTTTTATTATTTTATACGCTAATAACCATATATTTACAATACTAACACAAGACTTGACCCTGCTTCATTTTGGCCCACACCGAGCAGCTTGTGCTGCTTTAATGAGACGAGCAGCAACGCGACACAAACTCCTCCAAGCATCAGTGTTCAGCCCCTACAAGCTCACCGTGCTGGAGATGAGGGTTCTCACAAGGTACATTATGTGGAAGCAGCTCCTATTTCAGATGTTTCACCTGGGTCCCTCCCTCCCTCCCGACTCGCCTCCCTCCCTCTCATCTTTTATGTCTTAAAAACGCATCACAAAAGCTTCTTTCCTGGAATTACAGGTACATCCCCTTCAACCTACTTCAGGAAACTTTATCCCCTCATGCACATCTGGCCAGTCTGCTGTGCTTTTTCTGCCTTGGGAACGTCAAGACATCAGGTCAGCATCTCCTTCGCCAGCTTTAAACACGGTGATCTCAAAAAAGAAATTACTCCGATTCCTCTCTCATTTTCTGGCCTCCCCAGCTCGTCTGGCTATTGTTCTCCTCATTTCTGCCATTTCGGGGCAGCGTCTCCTGCCCAGGGATGCCTGCCAACAAGAGCAGAACGCCGTTACGAGAGGAGGCTGCTGTGAGCTGCCACCATCACAGGGAATTTATCACTGCCAGCCACGATCATAATGGACTCCTCCACCGAATGACTCTGGATGCACAGGGCTTTGGCACCGAGTCCACCACCCACATGCAATTATTAAACTGCAAACGCACGTAACGGGAGAAGGGCATGGGGACAGCGCATCAGTGCAGGCAGCAATCTCAGACGCACCACACGCAGACGCAGAGGAATTCACTCCAAAAGCCCAGACTGCCTGGCAGGCAGGCAGGAAGGGGAAAAAATGCAACTCCAGAGCTCTGCTAAATCCAGCAGCCTGGGAGGGATGTTAATATTGAACGCTTTTGGCTGGGAGAATGAGCTTGGCAGGAAAAACTGAGATGCAGAAGCTGCAGCATTACTGGCAAACCTTTGCTGCCCCAGCTCTTCACCTTGCTCTGGGGTAAGGGATCAATATATGACGCCTACTCAGCCCACGGGCACCTTCCCCGGTATACATTTTCAAGTCAGGCAGCTAAATAGTTGATTTTCCCAAGTGCTCAGCACCTCACAACTAATCCAGCAGTCAAAGCACAAGCTTTTCCCTCCGTATAGCCTTAACGATCCTCCTAGGCCAGGATGGAAAAGAAAACCTTATACTTCTGCATGCAGACAGAGAGACGGATAAACAGAGCAGCAGGGCACAACCAGAGGACTCTCTGAACGGTGCCGTCTCACGGGCACGCAAGCCACGTGGTTCTGCAGCCTGGCCGGGAGCCCCAAATCTTTCAAGTCACAGAATCGTTAAGATCATCAGGTTGGAAAAGACCTCTTGGATCCACCGAGTCCAACCATTCCCGTCTACCACTAAACCATATCCCTCAGCACCTCACCTAGCCACCTTTTAAACACCTCCAGGGATAGGGACTCGATCACCTCCCTGGGCAGCCTGCTCCAGGGCCCAATGACCCTTTCCATGGAAAATTTCTTTCTGACGTCCATTCTGAACCTCCCCTGTCGGAGCTTAAGGCCATTCCCCCTTGTCCTGTCACGTGGGAGAAGAGCCCAGCTCCCTCCTCTCCACCGCCTCCCCTCAGGGAGTGGCAGAGAGCGGTAAGGTCTCCCCTCAGCCCCCTCTTCTCCAGGCTAAACAACCCCAGGTTCCCCTCAGCCGCTCCTCGCCAGGCCTGTTCTCCAGCCCCTTCCCCAGCCTCGTTGCTCTTCTCTGGACTCGCTCCAGAGCCTCAACACCCTTCTTGCGGTGAGGTGCTCAGGACTGAACACAGGATGCCAGGTGCGGTCTCACCAGTGCTCAGTACAGAGGGAGAACCTCTCTGGACCCGCTGGCCATGCCGTTCGTGATGCAAGCCAAGATGCTATTGGCTGCTAACACCAGCTTCAAGCCGTCTGTCCCAACACAGCCTTTTGGCCCCTGTGGAGTCTTGCAGAGACGTAGCAAACTCTCAGCTTCTCATCCACTCGAAGGAGATCAGAGCTGCATTTAGGATTCTTGGGTCTTTACTTGATGTCTGTGCCTGCAGCAATTCCAGGCGAGCCAGCAAATCGGTGCTGCCGAGGTGCAGTCCACGGGGCAGGTTATGAAACCCAAGTAAACGGGTCACGCATTTCCCATTTCAAGTCCTTTTCGGTTTTTTTTTCAGTGTTTCCAACCTTCCTGTGTTCTTTTCCTTTTCTTCCTCCTCTGCAGCCACCGGCCCTTGCTATCAGCTGTCATCTCTCTTCACAAGAACATAGAGCCAGGGCAGAGGAGGCACTTAATTATCAGTCTGTCCTCATTGCAGGGGACACTTGGGAGTTCCATGCTGTATGCACCCGCTGCTGGAGTAACAACAGCACAGCTAAACAGCTCCCAAAGCACATCAACAAGTCCTCAGTCTCCTGGTGGTGGCTGCAAAACAAGTCCTCATTCTCCTGGTGGTGGCTGCCAAAGCCCCGAGTATTTAAAAACCCCAAAAGCAAATCCTGGTTAGGCCTTTCTCTGCTCCTATCACACGCTGGAAGCTGACCTCAGGATTCCAACAGGACAAACTTCCTAGTCGAGTGTGTTGCAGGCTGCCGTGAGTGCCCAGAGAGCAGGAACCTGGGAGTCCAGAGATGAGAAAGCCAGTAAGAGTAGCCAGGAATGTAGCAGAGGGGTTTCTATCCAAGACTGACGCTCCTGCGGGGTCCCTTGCCTTCAGTGCCGGAAGCTCCAATGCCCTGGAAATAGGAGCTGCAGGCAAGGGTCAAAGCCTTCGCTTATTCGTAAGCAAGTGCTTCATTTACCCCTATGGTGTTTGACTTGAGCACATGATGTTACAGTTGTCACAAAAGTGAGCACTTCATTTGCAGTCAGCTTGGAATTCCGCTCTTCCCTTAGAGGACAGAGCGCCCCTAAGAGACGCCGATGGGACAAATGCCCGCACCTCATGTACTGTGTTCAGCTGTGGGCCCCTCACCACAAGAAGGATGTTGAGGCTCTGGAGCGAGTCCAGAGAGGAGCAACGAAGCTGGGGAAGGGGCTGGAGAACAGGCCTGATGAGGAGCGGCTGAGGGAAAACTGGGGGTGTTAAGCCTGGAGAAGAGGGGGCTGCGGGGAGACCTCATTGCTCTCTACAACTCCCTGAGGGGAGGCTGTGGAGAGGAGGGAGCTGGGCTCTTCTCCCACGTGACAGGACACGGGGGGAATGGCCTCAAGCTCCAGCAGGGGAGGTTCAGGCTGGATACCAGAACTGATACCCCTACTGACACACACGCGCACACAAGAGAGGAAGGGGCAGACGGAGGAAACAAGGCACAGTTTACGCCCGTCACAACAGTCCTCCGCAAGAAGACAGACCAACGCTGCCCGCTAGGAGAAATCCTGACAGAACAAGGGGCACTGCATGCCAAGAGACGAACACGGCCCACTGCCAGCCTAACGGCAGCCGTGTATTACTCCGCACCTCATCTGGCTACCACGGGTCAGTGCCCTGGGCACCGCAGTTCCTGCCGGACCGTGGCATTCATCACAGCTGTTACAACGCCCACGGCAGGGGCGGAACTGGATAGGCATTAAGGTCCCTTCTGACCCAAACCATTCCATGATTGTATGATTCTATGTTGGGGAGTTCACCTGTTAAATCCTCCTCACCAGCAACTGTGGGGCTGCACCAGGAGTCCAAAACATTTCCCCCACGCTTCTCCACCCAAATCCAACAGTCACTTTGGAGTTTCTCCCAACGGAACACAAAAGGGGTCATTTCCATTGCATTCCCAAGCACGGATTCCACTTGAGTCTCTCTGCATCCTAGCCACCCCCACTCTTTGTTAGAGAAGGCTAGGAAAATGCAGCCTCACTAACGGGGGCTCAAGATGTGAGGTGCCAGAGTGCTGCGGTGATTTACAGGATGTCTAAGGAGCAGGCCCAATGAAGGGATTTGTCGTCCACCATAAAGCCAGATGGATGCAAGCAGTCATTAGAAGCAATTAATTCCACGCAGCACTAAATAACTTTCCATCGTTAATGCACCTTTGTTTCACCTCACTAGAGGTACACAGGCAAATACACAAAATCAGGCACAATCCATCTGAATTTCACACGTTTGCAGGCCTGGATCAGTCAGGTGACGGTAACGGGGAGACACAGAAACCCACAAGAGAATGGAACAAGATCACAGCTAAACACACGCATACGTGTAGCTGAGTGTCTCGGCCCTCCAAAGCCACCTCTGCCACCACCAGTGCCCTCCCGGGTACACGAGCCTTTTCTGCTACCCATCCTGACGTCACAACAGCCACGTGAACGCCGCCGCAAGTACCCGCTGCTTAACAGCAACCTCAGACACATATTCACCTCCTTCCCACGCACGCGACACGATGACACAGCCCAGGGGACTTAGGCTCCAGATGCTCAGGGAAGATTACTAAGGCATTAGAACACAGTGCCTCTACCTATCACCACGCAGCTTTCAAGCCCCTGTTTTACCATCACCAGCCTAGATGCATCCCTAGCACCTTTTTCGCTGCAGACAGGCAGTAGAATCCCTTTCCGCAGAGCCCCGCAGACTACGCCGGCTCACAGGGGTTCAAAGAGCAAACGGCTGCGTACAAGAAAATCCAACACAGCTGGCACGACTTAACAAGAATCATCGCCACTGAGTCTAAAAGTCCTCATGCGGCAGACTGGCAAAATTGGGAATAAAGACAATGATCACAATCCTCTCCATTTTTAGCACATTAACAAGGAGAGGAAGCTTCACTTGGAGGCATCTCTAGCTAGTGCCTAGTGCCATCGAGCACGCCAGCCTGGGGCAGTGAAGAGATTCAGCACGAGGAAAGCGCTTAATAACCTGTGCTACTGGTGAATGCTTCAGGACCCGCACAGTTTATGCTTAGGAAGTCTTGCGAGCCCATGGCACTTCAAGCCACCATCATGAGGACCGTGACTACGCATCACCCTTGGGCTGCAGTGGAAACGGGGTTTCCGTAAAGAAGCGCTCTCGCAGAGTTACTCAGAAAGGCCCTGCTGCAATGAGAAGCACGAGTCCCAAAACCAGCACAGATATTACCCTCCCTGACTGCTTTTCCCACAGTACTCTGATACGCTGCAAGAATTAGCAAGCAGGATCAGAGCTACATTCCAGTCGGAACAGAATCCAATACCAGATAGTTCAGAACAAAGGAAAGGGGAAAGAAAAGTATGGCGTTCGCCAAAAGTTTTGGTCCAGCCCTTCTCAGAGCAACTTTTTCTCACGTACAAATCACCTGCAAAGCACACCAGCTGTTCCTTGCAATAGCAGTGCCGGGGCGTCAGGATCCCAACCCTGCTTTACCCATTAGACTGCACCGTTCCCACTGAAGAAAGCGTTTTTTTTTTTTTTTATTATTTTATACGCTAATAACCATATATTTACAATACTAACACAAGACTTGACCCTGCTTCATTTTGGCCCACACCGAGCAGCTTGTGCTGCTTTAATGAGACGAGCAGCAACGCGACACAAACTCCTCCAAGCATCAGTGTTCAGCCCCTACAAGCTCACCGTGCTGGAGATGAGGGTTCTCACAAGGTACATTATGTGGAAGCAGCTCCTATTTCAGATGTTTCACCTGGGTCCCTCCCTCCCTCCCGACTCGCCTCCCTCCCTCTCATCTTTTATGTCTTAAAAACGCATCACAAAAGCTTCTTTCCTGGAATTACAGGTACATCCCCTTCAACCTACTTCAGGAAACTTTATCCCCTCATGCACATCTGGCCAGTCTGCTGTGCTTTTTCTGCCTTGGGAACGTCAAGACATCAGGTCAGCATCTCCTTCGCCAGCTTTAAACACGGTGATCTCAAAAAAGAAATTACTCCGATTCCTCTCTCATTTTCTGGCCTCCCCAGCTCGTCTGGCTATTGTTCTCCTCATTTCTGCCATTTCGGGGCAGCGTCTCCTGCCCAGGGATGCCTGCCAACAAGAGCAGAACGCCGTTACGAGAGGAGGCTGCTGTGAGCTGCCACCATCACAGGGAATTTATCACTGCCAGCCACGATCATAATGGACTCCTCCACCGAATGACTCTGGATGCACAGGGCTTTGGCACCGAGTCCACCACCCACATGCAATTATTAAACTGCAAACGCACGTAACGGGAGAAGGGCATGGGGACAGCGCATCAGTGCAGGCAGCAATCTCAGACGCACCACACGCAGACGCAGAGGAATTCACTCCAAAAGCCCAGACTGCCTGGCAGGCAGGCAGGAAGGGGAAAAAATGCAACTCCAGAGCTCTGCTAAATCCAGCAGCCTGGGAGGGATGTTAATATTGAACGCTTTTGGCTGGGAGAATGAGCTTGGCAGGAAAAACTGAGATGCAGAAGCTGCAGCATTACTGGCAAACCTTTGCTGCCCCAGCTCTTCACCTTGCTCTGGGGTAAGGGATCAATATATGACGCCTACTCAGCCCACGGGCACCTTCCCCGGTATACATTTTCAAGTCAGGCAGCTAAATAGTTGATTTTCCCAAGTGCTCAGCACCTCACAACTAATCCAGCAGTCAAAGCACAAGCTTTTCCCTCCGTATAGCCTTAACGATCCTCCTAGGCCAGGATGGAAAAGAAAACCTTATACTTCTGCATGCAGACAGAGAGACGGATAAACAGAGCAGCAGGGCACAACCAGAGGACTCTCTGAACGGTGCCGTCTCACGGGCACGCAAGCCACGTGGTTCTGCAGCCTGGCCGGGAGCCCCAAATCTTTCAAGTCACAGAATCGTTAAGATCATCAGGTTGGAAAAGACCTCTTGGATCCACCGAGTCCAACCATTCCCGTCTACCACTAAACCATATCCCTCAGCACCTCACCTAGCCACCTTTTAAACACCTCCAGGGATAGGGACTCGATCACCTCCCTGGGCAGCCTGCTCCAGGGCCCAATGACCCTTTCCATGGAAAATTTCTTTCTGACGTCCATTCTGAACCTCCCCTGTCGGAGCTTAAGGCCATTCCCCCTTGTCCTGTCACGTGGGAGAAGAGCCCAGCTCCCTCCTCTCCACCGCCTCCCCTCAGGGAGTGGCAGAGAGCGGTAAGGTCTCCCCTCAGCCCCCTCTTCTCCAGGCTAAACAACCCCAGGTTCCCCTCAGCCGCTCCTCGCCAGGCCTGTTCTCCAGCCCCTTCCCCAGCCTCGTTGCTCTTCTCTGGACTCGCTCCAGAGCCTCAACACCCTTCTTGCGGTGAGGTGCTCAGGACTGAACACAGGATGCCAGGTGCGGTCTCACCAGTGCTCAGTACAGAGGGAGAACCTCTCTGGACCCGCTGGCCATGCCGTTCGTGATGCAAGCCAAGATGCTATTGGCTGCTAACACCAGCTTCAAGCCGTCTGTCCCAACACAGCCTTTTGGCCCCTGTGGAGTCTTGCAGAGACGTAGCAAACTCTCAGCTTCTCATCCACTCGAAGGAGATCAGAGCTGCATTTAGGATTCTTGGGTCTTTACTTGATGTCTGTGCCTGCAGCAATTCCAGGCGAGCCAGCAAATCGGTGCTGCCGAGGTGCAGTCCACGGGGCAGGTTATGAAACCCAAGTAAACGGGTCACGCATTTCCCATTTCAAGTCCTTTTCGGTTTTTTTTTCAGTGTTTCCAACCTTCCTGTGTTCTTTTCCTTTTCTTCCTCCTCTGCAGCCACCGGCCCTTGCTATCAGACAAGAACATAGAGCCAGGGCAGCGGAGGCACTTAATTATCAGTCTGTCCTCATTGCAGGGGACACTTGGGAGTTCCATGCTGTATGCACCCGCTGCTGGAGTAACAACAGCACAGCTAAACAGCTCCCAAACCACATCAACAAGTCCTCAGTCTCCTGGTGGTGGCTGCAAAACAAGTCCTCATTCTCCTGGTGGTGGCTGCCAAAGCCCCGAGTATTTAAAAACCCCAAAAGCAAATCCTGGTTAGGCCTTTCTCTGCTCCTATCACACGCTGGAAGCTGACCTCAGGATTCCAACAGGACAAACTTCCTAGTCGAGTGTGTTGCAGGCTGCTGTGAGTGCCCAGAGAGCAGGAACCTGGGAGTCCAGAGATGAGAAAGCCAGTAAGAGTAGCCAGGAATGTAGCAGAGGGGTTTCTATCCAAGACTGACGCTCCTGCGGGGTCCCTTGCCTTCCGTGCCGGAAGCTCCAATGCCTGCCCTGGAAATAGGAGCTGCAGGCAAGGGTCAAAGCCTTCGCTTATTCGTAAGCAAGTGCTTCATTTACCCCTATGGTGTTTGACTTGAGCACATGATGTTACAGTTGTCACAAAAGCGAGCACTTCATTTGCAGTCAGCTTGGAATTCCGCTCTTCCCTTAGAGGACAGAGCGCCCCAAAGAGACGCCGATGGGACAAATGCCCGCACCTCATGTACTGTGTTCAGCTGTGGGCCCCTCACCACAAGAAGGATGTTGAGGCTCTGGAGCGAGTCCAGAGAGGAGCAACGAAGCTGGGGAAGGGGCTGGAGAACAGGCCTGATGAGGAGCGGCTGAGGGAAAACTGGGGGTGTTAAGCCTGGAGAAGAGGGGGCTGCGGGGAGACCTCATTGCTCTCTACAACTCCCTGAGGGGAGGCTGTGGAGAGGAGGGAGCTGGGCTCTTCTCCCACGTGACAGGACACGGGGGGGGGGGGGGAATGGCCTCACGCTCCAGCAGGGGAGGTTCAGGCTGGATACCAGAACTGATACCCCTACTGACACACACACACACGCACACAAGAGAGGAAGGGGCAGACGGAGGAAACAAGGCACAGTTTACGCCCGTCACAACAGTCCTCCACAAAAAGACAGACCAACGCTGCCCGCTAGGAGAAATCCTGACAGAACAAGGGGCACTGCATGCCAAGAGACGAAGACGGCCCACTGCCAGCCTAACGGCAGCAGTGTATTACTCCGCACCTCATCTGCCTACCACGGGTCAGTGCCCTGGGCACCGCAGTTCCTGCCGGACCGTGGCATTCATCACAGCTGTTACAACGCCCACGGCAGGGGCGGAACTGGATAGGCATTAAGGTCCCTTCTGACCCAAACCATTCCATGATTGTATGATTCTATGTTGGGGAGTTCACCTGTTAAATCCTCCTCACCAGCAACTGTGGGGCTGCACCAGGAGTCCAAAACCTTTCCCCCACGCTTCTCCACCCAAATCCAACAGTCACTTTGGAGTTTCTCCCAACGGAACACAAAAGGGGTCATTTCCATTGCATTCCCAAGCACGGATTCCACTTGAGTCTCTCTGCATCCTAGCCACCCCCACTCTTTGTTAGAGAAGGCTAGGAAAATGCAGCCTCACTAACGGGGGCTCAAGATGTGAGGTGCCAGAGTGCTGCGGTGATTTACAGGATGTCTAAGGAGCAGGCCCAATGAAGGGATTTGTCGTCCACCATAAAGCCAGATGGATGCAAGCAGTCATTAGAAGCAATTAATTCCACGCAGCACTAAATAACTTTCCATCGTTAATGCACCTTTGTTTCACCTCACTAGAGGTACACAGGCAAATACACAAAATCAGGCACAATCCATCTGAATTTCACACATTTGCAGGCCTGGATCAGTCAGGTGACGGTAACGGGGAGACACAGAAACCCACAAGAGAATGGAACAAGATCACAGCTAAACACACGCACACGTGTAGCTGAGTGTCTCGGCCCTCCAAAGCCACCTCTGCCACCACCAGTGCCCTCCCGGGTACACGAGCCTTTTCTGCTACCCATCCTGACGTCACAACAGCCACGTGAACGCCGCCGCAAGTACCCGCTGCTTAACAGCAACCTCAGACACATATTCACCTCCTTCCCACGCACGCGAGACGATGACACAGCCCAGGGGACTTAGGCTCCAGATGCTCAGGGAAGATTACTAAGGCATTAGAACACAGTGCCTCTACCTATCACCACGCAGCTTTCAAGCCCCTGTTTTACCATCACCAGCCTAGATGCATCCCTAGCACCTTTTTCGCTGCAGACAGGCAGTAGAATCCCTTTCCGCAGAGCCCCGCAGACTACGCCGGCTCACAGGGGTTCAAAGAGCAAACGGCTGCGTACAAGAAAATCCAACACAGCTGGCACGACTTAACAAGAATCATCGCCACTGAGTCTAAAAGTCCTCATGCGGCAGACTGGCAAAATTGGGAATAAAGACAATGATCACAATCCTCTCCATTTTTAGCACATTAACAAGGAGAGGAAGCTTCACTGGAGGCATCTCTAGCTAGTGCCTAGTGCCATCGAGCACGCCAGCCTGGGGCAGTGAAGAGATTCAGCACGAGGAAAGCGCTTAATAACCTGTGCTACCGCTGAATGCTTCAGGACCCGCACAGTTTATGCTTAGGAAGTCTTGCGAGCCCATGGCACTTCAAGCCACCATCATGAGGACCGTGACTACGCATCACCCTTGGGCTGCAGTGGAAACGGGGTTTCCGGAAAGAAGCGCTCTCGCAGAGTTACTCAGAAAGGCCCTGCTGCAATGAGAAGCACGAGTCCCAAAACCAGCACAGATATTACCCTCCCTGACTGCTTTTCCCACAGTACTCTGATACGCTGCAAGAATTAGCAAGCAGGATCAGAGCTACATTCCAGTTGGAACAGAATCCAATACCAGACAGTTCAGAACAAAGGAAAGGGGAAAGAAAAGTATGGCGTTCGCCAAAAGTTTTGGTCCAGCCCTTCTCAGAGCAACTTTTTCTCACGTACAAATCACCTGCAAAGCACACCAGCTGTTCCTTGCAATAGCAGTGCCGGGGCGTCAGGATCCCAACCCTGCTTTACCCATTAGACTGCACCGTTCCCACTGAAGAAAGCGGGTTTTTTTTTTATTATTTTATACACTAATAACCATATATTTACAATACTAACACAAGACTTGACCCTGCTTCATTTTGGCCCACACCGAGCAGCTTGTGCTGCTTTAATGAGACGAGCAGCAACGCGACACAAACTCCTCCAAGCATCAGTGTTCAGCCCCTACAAGCTCACCGTGCTGGAGATGAGGGTTCTCACAAGGTACATTATGTGGAAGCAGCTCCTATTTCAGATGTTTCACCTGGGTCTCTCCCTCCCTCCCGACTCGCCTCCCTCCCTCTCATCTTTTATGTCTTAAAAACGCATCACAAAAGCTTCTTTCCTGGAATTACAGGTACATCCCCTTCAACCTACTTCAGGAAACTTTATCCCCTCATGCACATCTGGCCAGTCTGCTGTGCTTTTTCTGCCTTGGGAACGTCAAGACATCAGGTCAGCATCTCCTTCGCCAGCTTTAAACACGGTGATCTCAAAAAAGAAATTACTCCGATTCCTCCCTCATTTTCTGGCCTCCCCAGCTCGTCTGGCTATTGTTCTCCTCATTTCTGCCATTTCGGGGCAGCGTCTCCTGCCCAGGGATGCCTGCCAACAAGAGCAGAACGCCGTTACGAGAGGAGGCTGCTGTGAGCTGCCACCATCACAGGGAATTGATCACTGCCAGCCACGATCATAATGGACTCCTCCATCGAATGACTCTGGATGCACAGGGCTTTGGCACCGAGTCCACCACCCACATGCAATTATTAAACTGCAAACGCACGTAACGGGAGAAGGGGATGGGGACAGCGCATCAGTGCAGGCAGCAATCTCAGACGCACCACACGCAGAAGCAGAGGAATTCACTCCAAAAGCCCAGACTGCCTGGCAGGCAGGCAGGCAGGCAGGCAGGCAGGAAGGGGAAAAAATGCAACTCCAGAGCTCCGCTAAATCCAGCAGCCTGGGAGGGATGTTAATATTGAACGCTTTTGGCTGGGAGAATGAGCTTGGCAGGAAAAACTGAGATGCAGAAGCTGCAGCAATACCGGCAAACCTTTGCTGCCCCAGCTCTTCACCTTGCTCTGGGGTAAGGGATCAATATATGACGCCTACTCAGCCCACGGGCACCTTCCCCGGTATACATTTTCAAGTCAGGCAGCTAAATAGTTGATTTTCCCAAGTGCTCAGCACCTCACAACTAATCCAGCAGTCAAAGCACAAGCTTTTCCCTCCGTATAGCCTTAACGATCCTCCTAGGCCAGGATGGAAAAGAAAACCTTATACTTCTGCATGCAGACAGAGAGACGGATAAACAGAGCAGCAGGGCACAACCAGAGGACTCTCTGAACGGTGCCGTCTCACGGGCACGCAAGCCACGTGGTTCTGCAGCCTGGCCGGGAGCCCCAAATCTTTCAAGTCACAGAATCGTTAAGATCATCAGGTTGGAAAAGACCTCTTGGATCCACCGAGTCCAACCATTCCCGTCTACCACTAAACCATATCCCTCAGCACCTCACCTACCCACCTTTTAAACACCTCCAGGGATAGGGACTCGATCACCTCCCTGGGCAGCCTGCTCCAGGGCCCAATGACCCTTTCCATGGAAAATTTCTTTCTGACGTCCATTCTGAACCTCCCCTGTCGGAGCTTAAGGCCATTCCCCCTTGTCCTGTCACGTGGGAGAAGAGCCCAGCTCCCTCCTCTCCACAACCTCCCCTCAGGGAGTGGCAGAGAGCGGTAAGGTCTCCCCTCAGCCCCCTCTTCTCCAGGCTAAACAACCCCAGGTTCCCCTCAGCCGCTCCTCGCCAGGCCTGTTCTCCAGCCCCTTCCCCAGCCTCGTTGCTCTTCTCTGGACTCCCTCCAGAGCCTCAACACCCTTCTTGCGGTGAGGTGCTCAGGACTGAACACAGGATTCCAGGTGCGGTCTCACCAGTGCTCAGTACAGAGGGAGAACCTCTCTGGACCCGCTGGCCATGCCGTTCGTGATGCAAGCCAAGATGCTATTGGCTGCTAACACCAGCTTCAAGCCGTCTGTCCCAACACAGCCTTTTGGCCCCTGTGGAGTCTTGCAGAGACGTAGCAACCTCTCAGCTTCTCATCCACTCGAAGGAGATCAGAGCTGCATTTAGGATTCTTGGGTCTTTACTTGATGTCTGTGCCTGCAGCAATTCCAGGCGAGCCAGCAAATCGGTGCTGCCGAGGTGCAGTCCACGGGGCAGGTTATGAAACCCAAGTAAACTGGTCACGCATTTCCCATTTCAAGTCCTTTTCGGTTTTTTTCAGTGTTTCCAACCTTCCTGTGTTCTTTTCCTTTTCTTCCTCCTCTGCAGCCACCGGCCCTTGCTATCAGCTGTCATCTCTCTTCACAAGAACATAGAGCCAGGGCAGCGGAGGCACTTAATTATCAGTCTGTCCTCATTGCAGGGGACACTTGGGAGTTCCATGCTGTATGCACCCGCTGCTGGAGTAACAACAGCACAGCTAAACAGCTCCCAAACCACATCAACAAGTCCTCAGTCTCCTGGTGGTGGCTGCAAAACAAGTCCTCATTCTCCTGGTGGTGGCTGCCAAAGCCCCGAGTATTTAAAAACCCCAAAAGCAAATCCTGGTTAGGCCTTTCTCTGCTCCTATCACACGCTGGAAGCTGACCTCAGGATTCCAACAGGACAAACTTCCTAGTCGAGTGTGTTGCAGGCTGCTGTGAGTGCCCAGAGAGCAGGAACCTGGGAGTCCAGAGATGAGAAAGCCAGTAAGAGTAGCCAGGAATGTAGCAGAGGGGTTTCTATCCAAGACTGACGCTCCTGCGGGGTCCCTTGCCTTCCGTGCCGGAAGCTCCAATGCCTGCCCTGGAAATAGGAGCTGCAGGCAAGGGTCAAAGCCTTCGCTTATTCGTAAGCAAGTGCTTCATTTACCCCTATGGTGTTTGACTTGAGCACATGATGTTACAGTTGTCACAAAAGCGAGCACTTCATTTGCAGTCAGCTTGGAATTCCGCTCTTCCCTTAGAGGACAGAGCGCCCCAAAGAGACGCCGATGGGACAAATGCCCGCACCTCATGTACTGTGTTCAGCTGTGGGCCCCTCACCACAAGAAGGATGTTGAGGCTCTGGAGCGAGTCCAGAGAGGAGCAACGAAGCTGGGGAAGGGGCTGGAGAACAGGCCTGATGAGGAGCGGCTGAGGGAAAACTGGGGGTGTTAAGCCTGGAGAAGAGGGGGCTGCGGGGAGACCTCATTGCTCTCTACAACTCCCTGAGGGGAGGCTGTGGAGAGGAGGGAGCTGGGCTCTTCTCCCACGTGACAGGACACGGGGGGGGGGGGGAATGGCCTCACGCTCCAGCAGGGGAGGTTCAGGCTGGATACCAGAACTGATACCCCTACTGACACACACACACACGCACACAAGAGAGGAAGGGGCAGACGGAGGAAACAAGGCACAGTTTACGCCCGTCACAACAGTCCTCCACAAAAAGACAGACCAACGCTGCCCGCTAGGAGAAATCCTGACAGAACAAGGGGCACTGCATGCCAAGAGACGAAGACGGCCCACTGCCAGCCTAACGGCAGCAGTGTATTACTCCGCACCTCATCTGCCTACCACGGGTCAGTGCCCTGGGCACCGCAGTTCCTGCCGGACCGTGGCATTCATCACAGCTGTTACAACGCCCACGGCAGGGGCGGAACTGGATAGGCATTAAGGTCCCTTCTGACCCAAACCATTCCATGATTGTATGATTCTATGTTGGGGAGTTCACCTGTTAAATCCTCCTCACCAGCAACTGTGGGGCTGCACCAGGAGTCCAAAACCTTTCCCCCACGCTTCTCCACCCAAATCCAACAGTCACTTTGGAGTTTCTCCCAACGGAACACAAAAGGGGTCATTTCCATTGCATTCCCAAGCACGGATTCCACTTGAGTCTCTCTGCATCCTAGCCACCCCCACTCTTTGTTAGAGAAGGCTAGGAAAATGCAGCCTCACTAACGGGGGCTCAAGATGTGAGGTGCCAGAGTGCTGCGGTGATTTACAGGATGTCTAAGGAGCAGGCCCAATGAAGGGATTTGTCGTCCACCATAAAGCCAGATGGATGCAAGCAGTCATTAGAAGCAATTAATTCCACGCAGCACTAAATAACTTTCCATCGTTAATGCACCTTTGTTTCACCTCACTAGAGGTACACAGGCAAATACACAAAATCAGGCACAATCCATCTGAATTTCACACATTTGCAGGCCTGGATCAGTCAGGTGACGGTAACGGGGAGACACAGAAACCCACAAGAGAATGGAACAAGATCACAGCTAAACACACGCACACGTGTAGCTGAGTGTCTCGGCCCTCCAAAGCCACCTCTGCCACCACCAGTGCCCTCCCGGGTACACGAGCCTTTTCTGCTACCCATCCTGACGTCACAACAGCCACGTGAACGCCGCCGCAAGTACCCGCTGCTTAACAGCAACCTCAGACACATATTCACCTCCTTCCCACGCACGCGAGACGATGACACAGCCCAGGGGACTTAGGCTCCAGATGCTCAGGGAAGATTACTAAGGCATTAGAACACAGTGCCTCTACCTATCACCACGCAGCTTTCAAGCCCCTGTTTTACCATCACCAGCCTAGATGCATCCCTAGCACCTTTTTCGCTGCAGACAGGCAGTAGAATCCCTTTCCGCAGAGCCCCGCAGACTACGCCGGCTCACAGGGGTTCAAAGAGCAAACGGCTGCGCACAAGAAAATCCAACACAGCTGGCACGACTTAACAAGAATCATCGCCACTGAGTCTAAAAGTCCTCATGCGGCAGACTGGCAAAATTGGGAATAAAGACAATGATCACAATCCTCTCCATTTTTAGCACATTAACAAGGAGAGGAAGCTTCACTGGAGGCATCTCTAGCTAGTGCCTAGTGCCATCGAGCACGCCAGCCTGGGGCAGTGAAGAGATTCAGCACGAGGAAAGCGCTTAATAACCTGTGCTACCGCTGAATGCTTCAGGACCCGCACAGTTTATGCTTAGGAAGTCTTGCGAGCCCATGGCACTTCAAGCCACCATCATGAGGACCGTGACTACGCATCACCCTTGGGCTGCAGTGGAAACGGGGTTTCCGGAAAGAAGCGCTCTCGCAGAGTTACTCAGAAAGGCCCTGCTGCAATGAGAAGCACGAGTCCCAAAACCAGCACAGATATTACCCTCCCTGACTGCTTTTCCCACAGTACTCTGATACGCTGCAAGAATTAGCAAGCAGGATCAGAGCTACATTCCAGTTGGAACAGAATCCAATACCAGACAGTTCAGAACAAAGGAAAGGGGAAAGAAAAGTATGGCGTTCGCCAAAAGTTTTGGTCCAGCCCTTCTCAGAGCAACTTTTTCTCACGTACAAATCACCTGCAAAGCACACCAGCTGTTCCTTGCAATAGCAGTGCCGGGGCGTCAGGATCCCAACCCTGCTTTACCCATTAGACTGCACCGTTCCCACTGAAGAAAGCGGTTTTTTTTTTTTATTATTTTATACACTAATAACCATATATTTACAATACTAACACAAGACTTGACCCTGCTTCATTTTGGCCCACACCGAGCAGCTTGTGCTGCTTTAATGAGACGAGCAGCAACGCGACACAAACTCCTCCAAGCATCAGTGTTCAGCCCCTACAAGCTCACCGTGCTGGAGATGAGGGTTCTCACAAGGTACATTATGTGGAAGCAGCTCCTATTTCAGATGTTTCACCTGGGTCTCTCCCTCCCTCCCGACTCGCCTCCCTCCCTCTCATCTTTTATGTCTTAAAAACGCATCACAAAAGCTTCTTTCCTGGAATTACAGGTACATCCCCTTCAACCTACTTCAGGAAACTTTATCCCCTCATGCACATCTGGCCAGTCTGCTGTGCTTTTTCTGCCTTGGGAACGTCAAGACATCAGGTCAGCATCTCCTTCGCCAGCTTTAAACACGGTGATCTCAAAAAAGAAATTACTCCGATTCCTCCCTCATTTTCTGGCCTCCCCAGCTCGTCTGGCTATTGTTCTCCTCATTTCTGCCATTTCGGGGCAGCGTCTCCTGCCCAGGGATGCCTGCCAACAAGAGCAGAACGCCGTTACGAGAGGAGGCTGCTGTGAGCTGCCACCATCACAGGGAATTGATCACTGCCAGCCACGATCATAATGGACTCCTCCACCGAATGACTCTGGATGCACAGGGCTTTGGCACCGAGTCCACCACCCACATGCAATTATTAAACTGCAAACGCACGTAACGGGAGAAGGGGATGGGGACAGCGCATCAGTGCAGGCAGCAATCTCAGACGCACCACACGCAGAAGCAGAGGAATTCACTCCAAAAGCCCAGACTGCCTGGCAGGCAGGCAGGCAGGCAGGCAGGCAGGAAGGGGAAAAAATGCAACTCCAGAGCTCCGCTAAATCCAGCAGCCTGGGAGGGATGTTAATATTGAACGCTTTTGGCTGGGAGAATGAGCTTGGCAGGAAAAACTGAGATGCAGAAGCTGCAGCAATACCGGCAAACCTTTGCTGCCCCAGCTCTTCACCTTGCTCTGGGGTAAGGGATCAATATATGACGCCTACTCAGCCCACGGGCACCTTCCCCGGTATACATTTTCAAGTCAGGCAGCTAAATAGTTGATTTTCCCAAGTGCTCAGCACCTCACAACTAATCCAGCAGTCAAAGCACAAGCTTTTCCCTCCGTATAGCCTTAACGATCCTCCTAGGCCAGGATGGAAAAGAAAACCTTATACTTCTGCATGCAGACAGAGAGACGGATAAACAGAGCAGCAGGGCACAACCAGAGGACTCTCTGAACGGTGCCGTCTCACGGGCACGCAAGCCACGTGGTTCTGCAGCCTGGCCGGGAGCCCCAAATCTTTCAAGTCACAGAATCGTTAAGATCATCAGGTTGGAAAAGACCTCTTGGATCCACCGAGTCCAACCATTCCCGTCTACCACTAAACCATATCCCTCAGCACCTCACCTACCCACCTTTTAAACACCTCCAGGGATAGGGACTCGATCACCTCCCTGGGCAGCCTGCTCCAGGGCCCAATGACCCTTTCCATGGAAAATTTCTTTCTGACGTCCATTCTGAACCTCCCCTGTCGGAGCTTAAGGCCATTCCCCCTTGTCCTGTCACGTGGGAGAAGAGCCCAGCTCCCTCCTCTCCACAACCTCCCCTCAGGGAGTGGCAGAGAGCGGTAAGGTCTCCCCTCAGCCCCCTCTTCTCCAGGCTAAACAACCCCAGGTTCCCCTCAGCCGCTCCTCGCCAGGCCTGTTCTCCAGCCCCTTCCCCAGCCTCGTTGCTCTTCTCTGGACTCCCTCCAGAGCCTCAACACCCTTCTTGCGGTGAGGTGCTCAGGACTGAACACAGGATTCCAGGTGCGGTCTCACCAGTGCTCAGTACAGAGGGAGAACCTCTCTGGACCCGCTGGCCATGCCGTTCGTGATGCAAGCCAAGATGCTATTGGCTGCTAACACCAGCTTCAAGCCGTCTGTCCCAACACAGCCTTTTGGCCCCTGTGGAGTCTTGCAGAGACGTAGCAACCTCTCAGCTTCTCATCCACTCGAAGGAGATCAGAGCTGCATTTAGGATTCTTGGGTCTTTACTTGATGTCTGTGCCTGCAGCAATTCCAGGCGAGCCAGCAAATCGGTGCTGCCGAGGTGCAGTCCACGGGGCAGGTTATGAAACCCAAGTAAACTGGTCACGCATTTCCCATTTCAAGTCCTTTTCGGTTTTTTTCAGTGTTTCCAACCTTCCTGTGTTCTTTTCCTTTTCTTCCTCCTCTGCAGCCACCGGCCCTTGCTATCAGCTGTCATCTCTCTTCACAAGAACATAGAGCCAGGGCAGAGGAGGCACTTAATTATCAGTCTGTCCTCATTGCAGGGGACACTTGGGAGTTCCATGCTGTATGCACCCGCTGCAGGAGTAACAACAGCACAGCTAAACAGCTCCCAAACCACATCAACAAGTCCTCAGTCTCCTGGTGGTGGCTGCAAAACAAGTCCTCATTCTCCTGGTGGTGGCTGCCAAAGCCCCGAGTATTTAAAAACCCCAAAAGCAAATCCTGGTTAGGCCTTTCTCTGCTCCTATCACACGCTGGAAGCTGACCTCAGGATTCCAACAGGACAAACTTCCTAGTCGAGTGTGTTGCAGGCTGCTGTGAGTGCCCAGAGAGCAGGAACCTGGGAGTCCAGAGATGAGAAAGCCAGTAAGAGTAGCCAGGAATGTAGCAGAGGGGTTTCTATCCAAGACTGACGCTCCTGCGGGGTCCCTTGCCTTCCGTGCCGGAAGCTCCAATGCCTGCCCTGGAAATAGGAGCTGCAGGCAAGGGTCAAAGCCTTCGCTTATTCGTAAGCAAGTGCTTCATTTACCCCTATGGTGTTTGACTTGAGCACATGATGTTACAGTTGTCACAAAAGCGAGCACTTCATTTGCAGTCAGCTTGGAATTCCGCTCTTCCCTTAGAGGACAGAGCGCCCCAAAGAGACGCCGATGGGACAAATGCCCGCACCTCATGTACTGTGTTCAGCTGTGGGCCCCTCACCACAAGAAGGATGTTGAGGCTCTGGAGCGAGTCCAGAGAGGAGCAACGAAGCTGGGGAAGGGGCTGGAGAACAGGCCTGATGAGGAGCGGCTGAGGGAAAACTGGGGGTGTTAAGCCTGGAGAAGAGGGGGCTGCGGGGAGACCTCATTGCTCTCTACAACTCCCTGAGGGGAGGCTGTGGAGAGGAGGGAGCTGGGCTCTTCTCCCACGTGACAGGACACGGGGGGGGGGGGGGAATGGCCTCACGCTCCAGCAGGGGAGGTTCAGGCTGGATACCAGAACTGATACCCCTACTGACACACACACACACGCACACAAGAGAGGAAGGGGCAGACGGAGGAAACAAGGCACAGTTTACGCCCGTCACAACAGTCCTCCACAAAAAGACAGACCAACGCTGCCCGCTAGGAGAAATCCTGACAGAACAAGGGGCACTGCATGCCAAGAGACGAAGACGGCCCACTGCCAGCCTAACGGCAGCAGTGTATTACTCCGCACCTCATCTGCCTACCACGGGTCAGTGCCCTGGGCACCGCAGTTCCTGCCGGACCGTGGCATTCATCACAGCTGTTACAACGCCCACGGCAGGGGCGGAACTGGATAGGCATTAAGGTCCCTTCTGACCCAAACCATTCCATGATTGTATGATTCTATGTTGGGGAGTTCACCTGTTAAATCCTCCTCACCAGCAACTGTGGGGCTGCACCAGGAGTCCAAAACCTTTCCCCCACGCTTCTCCACCCAAATCCAACAGTCACTTTGGAGTTTCTCCCAACGGAACACAAAAGGGGTCATTTCCATTGCATTCCCAAGCACGGATTCCACTTGAGTCTCTCTGCATCCTAGCCACCCCCACTCTTTGTTAGAGAAGGCTAGGAAAATGCAGCCTCACTAACGGGGGCTCAAGATGTGAGGTGCCAGAGTGCTGCGGTGATTTACAGGATGTCTAAGGAGCAGGCCCAATGAAGGGATTTGTCGTCCACCATAAAGCCAGATGGATGCAAGCAGTCATTAGAAGCAATTAATTCCACGCAGCACTAAATAACTTTCCATCGTTAATGCACCTTTGTTTCACCTCACTAGAGGTACACAGGCAAATACACAAAATCAGGCACAATCCATCTGAATTTCACACATTTGCAGGCCTGGATCAGTCAGGTGACGGTAACGGGGAGACACAGAAACCCACAAGAGAATGGAACAAGATCACAGCTAAACACACGCACACGTGTAGCTGAGTGTCTCGGCCCTCCAAAGCCACCTCTGCCACCACCAGTGCCCTCCCGGGTACACGAGCCTTTTCTGCTACCCATCCTGACGTCACAACAGCCACGTGAACGCCGCCGCAAGTACCCGCTGCTTAACAGCAACCTCAGACACATATTCACCTCCTTCCCACGCACGCGACACGATGACACAGCCCAGGGGACTTAGGCTCCAGATGCTCAGGGAAGATTACTAAGGCATTAGAACACAGTGCCTCTACCTATCACCACGCAGCTTTCAAGCCCCTGTTTTACCATCACCAGCCTAGATGCATCCCTAGCACCTTTTGCGCTGCAGACAGGCAGTAGAATCCCTTTCCGCAGAGCCCCGCAGACTACGCCGGCTCACAGGGGTTCAAAGAGCAAACGGCTGCGCACAAGAAAATCCAACACAGCTGGCACGACTTAACAAGAATCATCGCCACTGAGTCTAAAAGTCCTCATGCGGCAGACTGGCAAAATTGGGAATAAAGACAATGATCACAATCCTCTCCATTTTTAGCACATTAACAAGGAGAGGAAGCTTCACTGGAGGCATCTCTAGCTAGTGCCTAGTGCCATCGAGCACGCCAGCCTGGGGCAGTGAAGAGATTCAGCACGAGGAAAGCGCTTAATAACCTGTGCTACCGCTGAATGCTTCAGGACCCGCACAGTTTATGCTTAGGAAGTCTTGCGAGCCCATGGCACTTCAAGCCACCATCATGAGGACCGTGACTACGCATCACCCTTGGGCTGCAGTGGAAACGGGGTTTCCGGAAAGAAGCGCTCTCGCAGAGTTACTCAGAAAGGCCCTGCTGCAATGAGAAGCACGAGTCCCAAAACCAGCACAGATATTACCCTCCCTGACTGCTTTTCCCACAGTACTCTGATACGCTGCAAGAATTAGCAAGCAGGATCAGAGCTACATTCCAGTTGGAACAGAATCCAATACCAGACAGTTCAGAACAAAGGAAAGGGGAAAGAAAAGTATGGCGTTCGCCAAAAGTTTTGGTCCAGCCCTTCTCAGAGCAACTTTTTCTCACGTACAAATCACCTGCAAAGCACACCAGCTGTTCCTTGCAATAGCAGTGCCGGGGCGTCAGGATCCCAACCCTGCTTTACCCATTAGACTGCACCGTTCCCACTGAAGAAAGCGGTTTTTTTTTTTTATTATTTTATACACTAATAACCATATATTTACAATACTA
Organism: Coccyzus lansbergi; assembly: GCA_033558105.1. Classification (NCBI taxonomy): domain Eukaryota; kingdom Metazoa; phylum Chordata; class Aves; order Cuculiformes; family Coccyzidae; genus Coccyzus; species Coccyzus lansbergi. The sequence goes on from JAUMJK010002075.1 coordinate 26,344, forward strand.
ACACAAGACTTGACCCTGCTTCATTTTGGCCCACACCGAGCAGCTTGTGCTGCTTTAATGAGACGAGCAGCAACGCGACACAAACTCCTCCAAGCATCAGTGTTCAGCCCCTACAAGCTCACCGTGCTGGAGATGAGGGTTCTCACAAGGTACATTATGTGGAAGCAGCTCCTATTTCAGATGTTTCACCTGGGTCTCTCCCTCCCTCCCGACTCGCCTCCCTCCCTCTCATCTTTTATGTCTTAAAAACGCATCACAAAAGCTTCTTTCCTGGAATTACAGGTACATCCCCTTCAACCTACTTCAGGAAACTTTATCCCCTCATGCACATCTGGCCAGTCTGCTGTGCTTTTTCTGCCTTGGGAACGTCAAGACATCAGGTCAGCATCTCCTTCGCCAGCTTTAAACACGGTGATCTCAAAAAAGAAATTACTCCGATTCCTCCCTCATTTTCTGGCCTCCCCAGCTCGTCTGGCTATTGTTCTCCTCATTTCTGCCATTTCGGGGCAGCGTCTCCTGCCCAGGGATGCCTGCCAACAAGAGCAGAACGCCGTTACGAGAGGAGGCTGCTGTGAGCTGCCACCATCACAGGGAATTGATCACTGCCAGCCACGATCATAATGGACTCCTCCATCGAATGACTCTGGATGCACAGGGCTTTGGCACCGAGTCCACCACCCACATGCAATTATTAAACTGCAAACGCACGTAACGGGAGAAGGGGATGGGGACAGCGCATCAGTGCAGGCAGCAATCTCAGACGCACCACACGCAGAAGCAGAGGAATTCACTCCAAAAGCCCAGACTGCCTGGCAGGCAGGCAGGCAGGCAGGCAGGCAGGAAGGGGAAAAAATGCAACTCCAGAGCTCCGCTAAATCCAGCAGCCTGGGAGGGATGTTAATATTGAACGCTTTTGGCTGGGAGAATGAGCTTGGCAGGAAAAACTGAGATGCAGAAGCTGCAGCAATACCGGCAAACCTTTGCTGCCCCAGCTCTTCACCTTGCTCTGGGGTAAGGGATCAATATATGACGCCTACTCAGCCCACGGGCACCTTCCCCGGTATACATTTTCAAGTCAGGCAGCTAAATAGTTGATTTTCCCAAGTGCTCAGCACCTCACAACTAATCCAGCAGTCAAAGCACAAGCTTTTCCCTCCGTATAGCCTTAACGATCCTCCTAGGCCAGGATGGAAAAGAAAACCTTATACTTCTGCATGCAGACAGAGAGACGGATAAACAGAGCAGCAGGGCACAACCAGAGGACTCTCTGAACGGTGCCGTCTCACGGGCACGCAAGCCACGTGGTTCTGCAGCCTGGCCGGGAGCCCCAAATCTTTCAAGTCACAGAATCGTTAAGATCATCAGGTTGGAAAAGACCTCTTGGATCCACCGAGTCCAACCATTCCCGTCTACCACTAAACCATATCCCTCAGCACCTCACCTACCCACCTTTTAAACACCTCCAGGGATAGGGACTCGATCACCTCCCTGGGCAGCCTGCTCCAGGGCCCAATGACCCTTTCCATGGAAAATTTCTTTCTGACGTCCATTCTGAACCTCCCCTGTCGGAGCTTAAGGCCATTCCCCCTTGTCCTGTCACGTGGGAGAAGAGCCCAGCTCCCTCCTCTCCACAACCTCCCCTCAGGGAGTGGCAGAGAGCGGTAAGGTCTCCCCTCAGCCCCCTCTTCTCCAGGCTAAACAACCCCAGGTTCCCCTCAGCCGCTCCTCGCCAGGCCTGTTCTCCAGCCCCTTCCCCAGCCTCGTTGCTCTTCTCTGGACTCCCTCCAGAGCCTCAACACCCTTCTTGCGGTGAGGTGCTCAGGACTGAACACAGGATTCCAGGTGCGGTCTCACCAGTGCTCAGTACAGAGGGAGAACCTCTCTGGACCCGCTGGCCATGCCGTTCGTGATGCAAGCCAAGATGCTATTGGCTGCTAACACCAGCTTCAAGCCGTCTGTCCCAACACAGCCTTTTGGCCCCTGTGGAGTCTTGCAGAGACGTAGCAACCTCTCAGCTTCTCATCCACTCGAAGGAGATCAGAGCTGCATTTAGGATTCTTGGGTCTTTACTTGATGTCTGTGCCTGCAGCAATTCCAGGCGAGCCAGCAAATCGGTGCTGCCGAGGTGCAGTCCACGGGGCAGGTTATGAAACCCAAGTAAACTGGTCACGCATTTCCCATTTCAAGTCCTTTTCGGTTTTTTTCAGTGTTTCCAACCTTCCTGTGTTCTTTTCCTTTTCTTCCTCCTCTGCAGCCACCGGCCCTTGCTATCAGCTGTCATCTCTCTTCACAAGAACATAGAGCCAGGGCAGCGGAGGCACTTAATTATCAGTCTGTCCTCATTGCAGGGGACACTTGGGAGTTCCATGCTGTATGCACCCGCTGCTGGAGTAACAACAGCACAGCTAAACAGCTCCCAAACCACATCAACAAGTCCTCAGTCTCCTGGTGGTGGCTGCAAAACAAGTCCTCATTCTCCTGGTGGTGGCTGCCAAAGCCCCGAGTATTTAAAAACCCCAAAAGCAAATCCTGGTTAGGCCTTTCTCTGCTCCTATCACACGCTGGAAGCTGACCTCAGGATTCCAACAGGACAAACTTCCTAGTCGAGTGTGTTGCAGGCTGCTGTGAGTGCCCAGAGAGCAGGAACCTGGGAGTCCAGAGATGAGAAAGCCAGTAAGAGTAGCCAGGAATGTAGCAGAGGGGTTTCTATCCAAGACTGACGCTCCTGCGGGGTCCCTTGCCTTCCGTGCCGGAAGCTCCAATGCCTGCCCTGGAAATAGGAGCTGCAGGCAAGGGTCAAAGCCTTCGCTTATTCGTAAGCAAGTGCTTCATTTACCCCTATGGTGTTTGACTTGAGCACATGATGTTACAGTTGTCACAAAAGCGAGCACTTCATTTGCAGTCAGCTTGGAATTCCGCTCTTCCCTTAGAGGACAGAGCGCCCCAAAGAGACGCCGATGGGACAAATGCCCGCACCTCATGTACTGTGTTCAGCTGTGGGCCCCTCACCACAAGAAGGATGTTGAGGCTCTGGAGCGAGTCCAGAGAGGAGCAACGAAGCTGGGGAAGGGGCTGGAGAACAGGCCTGATGAGGAGCGGCTGAGGGAAAACTGGGGGTGTTAAGCCTGGAGAAGAGGGGGCTGCGGGGAGACCTCATTGCTCTCTACAACTCCCTGAGGGGAGGCTGTGGAGAGGAGGGAGCTGGGCTCTTCTCCCACGTGACAGGACACGGGGGGGGGGGGGGAATGGCCTCACGCTCCAGCAGGGGAGGTTCAGGCTGGATACCAGAACTGATACCCCTACTGACACACACACACACGCACACAAGAGAGGAAGGGGCAGACGGAGGAAACAAGGCACAGTTTACGCCCGTCACAACAGTCCTCCACAAAAAGACAGACCAACGCTGCCCGCTAGGAGAAATCCTGACAGAACAAGGGGCACTGCATGCCAAGAGACGAAGACGGCCCACTGCCAGCCTAACGGCAGCAGTGTATTACTCCGCACCTCATCTGCCTACCACGGGTCAGTGCCCTGGGCACCGCAGTTCCTGCCGGACCGTGGCATTCATCACAGCTGTTACAACGCCCACGGCAGGGGCGGAACTGGATAGGCATTAAGGTCCCTTCTGACCCAAACCATTCCATGATTGTATGATTCTATGTTGGGGAGTTCACCTGTTAAATCCTCCTCACCAGCAACTGTGGGGCTGCACCAGGAGTCCAAAACCTTTCCCCCACGCTTCTCCACCCAAATCCAACAGTCACTTTGGAGTTTCTCCCAACGGAACACAAAAGGGGTCATTTCCATTGCATTCCCAAGCACGGATTCCACTTGAGTCTCTCTGCATCCTAGCCACCCCCACTCTTTGTTAGAGAAGGCTAGGAAAATGCAGCCTCACTAACGGGGGCTCAAGATGTGAGGTGCCAGAGTGCTGCGGTGATTTACAGGATGTCTAAGGAGCAGGCCCAATGAAGGGATTTGTCGTCCACCATAAAGCCAGATGGATGCAAGCAGTCATTAGAAGCAATTAATTCCACGCAGCACTAAATAACTTTCCATCGTTAATGCACCTTTGTTTCACCTCACTAGAGGTACACAGGCAAATACACAAAATCAGGCACAATCCATCTGAATTTCACACATTTGCAGGCCTGGATCAGTCAGGTGACGGTAACGGGGAGACACAGAAACCCACAAGAGAATGGAACAAGATCACAGCTAAACACACGCACACGTGTAGCTGAGTGTCTCGGCCCTCCAAAGCCACCTCTGCCACCACCAGTGCCCTCCCGGGTACACGAGCCTTTTCTGCTACCCATCCTGACGTCACAACAGCCACGTGAACGCCGCCGCAAGTACCCGCTGCTTAACAGCAACCTCAGACACATATTCACCTCCTTCCCACGCACGCGAGACGATGACACAGCCCAGGGGACTTAGGCTCCAGATGCTCAGGGAAGATTACTAAGGCATTAGAACACAGTGCCTCTACCTATCACCACGCAGCTTTCAAGCCCCTGTTTTACCATCACCAGCCTAGATGCATCCCTAGCACCTTTTTCGCTGCAGACAGGCAGTAGAATCCCTTTCCGCAGAGCCCCGCAGACTACGCCGGCTCACAGGGGTTCAAAGAGCAAACGGCTGCGCACAAGAAAATCCAACACAGCTGGCACGACTTAACAAGAATCATCGCCACTGAGTCTAAAAGTCCTCATGCGGCAGACTGGCAAAATTGGGAATAAAGACAATGATCACAATCCTCTCCATTTTTAGCACATTAACAAGGAGAGGAAGCTTCACTGGAGGCATCTCTAGCTAGTGCCTAGTGCCATCGAGCACGCCAGCCTGGGGCAGTGAAGAGATTCAGCACGAGGAAAGCGCTTAATAACCTGTGCTACCGCTGAATGCTTCAGGACCCGCACAGTTTATGCTTAGGAAGTCTTGCGAGCCCATGGCACTTCAAGCCACCATCATGAGGACCGTGACTACGCATCACCCTTGGGCTGCAGTGGAAACGGGGTTTCCGGAAAGAAGCGCTCTCGCAGAGTTACTCAGAAAGGCCCTGCTGCAATGAGAAGCACGAGTCCCAAAACCAGCACAGATATTACCCTCCCTGACTGCTTTTCCCACAGTACTCTGATACGCTGCAAGAATTAGCAAGCAGGATCAGAGCTACATTCCAGTTGGAACAGAATCCAATACCAGACAGTTCAGAACAAAGGAAAGGGGAAAGAAAAGTATGGCGTTCGCCAAAAGTTTTGGTCCAGCCCTTCTCAGAGCAACTTTTTCTCACGTACAAATCACCTGCAAAGCACACCAGCTGTTCCTTGCAATAGCAGTGCCGGGGCGTCAGGATCCCAACCCTGCTTTACCCATTAGACTGCACCGTTCCCACTGAAGAAAGCGGTTTTTTTTTTTTATTATTTTATACACTAATAACCATATATTTACAATACTAACACAAGACTTGACCCTGCTTCATTTTGGCCCACACCGAGCAGCTTGTGCTGCTTTAATGAGACGAGCAGCAACGCGACACAAACTCCTCCAAGCATCAGTGTTCAGCCCCTACAAGCTCACCGTGCTGGAGATGAGGGTTCTCACAAGGTACATTATGTGGAAGCAGCTCCTATTTCAGATGTTTCACCTGGGTCTCTCCCTCCCTCCCGACTCGCCTCCCTCCCTCTCATCTTTTATGTCTTAAAAACGCATCACAAAAGCTTCTTTCCTGGAATTACAGGTACATCCCCTTCAACCTACTTCAGGAAACTTTATCCCCTCATGCACATCTGGCCAGTCTGCTGTGCTTTTTCTGCCTTGGGAACGTCAAGACATCAGGTCAGCATCTCCTTCGCCAGCTTTAAACACGGTGATCTCAAAAAAGAAATTACTCCGATTCCTCCCTCATTTTCTGGCCTCCCCAGCTCGTCTGGCTATTGTTCTCCTCATTTCTGCCATTTCGGGGCAGCGTCTCCTGCCCAGGGATGCCTGCCAACAAGAGCAGAACGCCGTTACGAGAGGAGGCTGCTGTGAGCTGCCACCATCACAGGGAATTGATCACTGCCAGCCACGATCATAATGGACTCCTCCATCGAATGACTCTGGATGCACAGGGCTTTGGCACCGAGTCCACCACCCACATGCAATTATTAAACTGCAAACGCACGTAACGGGAGAAGGGGATGGGGACAGCGCATCAGTGCAGGCAGCAATCTCAGACGCACCACACGCAGAAGCAGAGGAATTCACTCCAAAAGCCCAGACTGCCTGGCAGGCAGGCAGGCAGGCAGGCAGGCAGGAAGGGGAAAAAATGCAACTCCAGAGCTCCGCTAAATCCAGCAGCCTGGGAGGGATGTTAATATTGAACGCTTTTGGCTGGGAGAATGAGCTTGGCAGGAAAAACTGAGATGCAGAAGCTGCAGCAATACCGGCAAACCTTTGCTGCCCCAGCTCTTCACCTTGCTCTGGGGTAAGGGATCAATATATGACGCCTACTCAGCCCACGGGCACCTTCCCCGGTATACATTTTCAAGTCAGGCAGCTAAATAGTTGATTTTCCCAAGTGCTCAGCACCTCACAACTAATCCAGCAGTCAAAGCACAAGCTTTTCCCTCCGTATAGCCTTAACGATCCTCCTAGGCCAGGATGGAAAAGAAAACCTTATACTTCTGCATGCAGACAGAGAGACGGATAAACAGAGCAGCAGGGCACAACCAGAGGACTCTCTGAACGGTGCCGTCTCACGGGCACGCAAGCCACGTGGTTCTGCAGCCTGGCCGGGAGCCCCAAATCTTTCAAGTCACAGAATCGTTAAGATCATCAGGTTGGAAAAGACCTCTTGGATCCACCGAGTCCAACCATTCCCGTCTACCACTAAACCATATCCCTCAGCACCTCACCTACCCACCTTTTAAACACCTCCAGGGATAGGGACTCGATCACCTCCCTGGGCAGCCTGCTCCAGGGCCCAATGACCCTTTCCATGGAAAATTTCTTTCTGACGTCCATTCTGAACCTCCCCTGTCGGAGCTTAAGGCCATTCCCCCTTGTCCTGTCACGTGGGAGAAGAGCCCAGCTCCCTCCTCTCCACAACCTCCCCTCAGGGAGTGGCAGAGAGCGGTAAGGTCTCCCCTCAGCCCCCTCTTCTCCAGGCTAAACAACCCCAGGTTCCCCTCAGCCGCTCCTCGCCAGGCCTGTTCTCCAGCCCCTTCCCCAGCCTCGTTGCTCTTCTCTGGACTCCCTCCAGAGCCTCAACACCCTTCTTGCGGTGAGGTGCTCAGGACTGAACACAGGATTCCAGGTGCGGTCTCACCAGTGCTCAGTACAGAGGGAGAACCTCTCTGGACCCGCTGGCCATGCCGTTCGTGATGCAAGCCAAGATGCTATTGGCTGCTAACACCAGCTTCAAGCCGTCTGTCCCAACACAGCCTTTTGGCCCCTGTGGAGTCTTGCAGAGACGTAGCAACCTCTCAGCTTCTCATCCACTCGAAGGAGATCAGAGCTGCATTTAGGATTCTTGGGTCTTTACTTGATGTCTGTGCCTGCAGCAATTCCAGGCGAGCCAGCAAATCGGTGCTGCCGAGGTGCAGTCCACGGGGCAGGTTATGAAACCCAAGTAAACTGGTCACGCATTTCCCATTTCAAGTCCTTTTCGGTTTTTTTCAGTGTTTCCAACCTTCCTGTGTTCTTTTCCTTTTCTTCCTCCTCTGCAGCCACCGGCCCTTGCTATCAGCTGTCATCTCTCTTCACAAGAACATAGAGCCAGGGCAGCGGAGGCACTTAATTATCAGTCTGTCCTCATTGCAGGGGACACTTGGGAGTTCCATGCTGTATGCACCCGCTGCTGGAGTAACAACAGCACAGCTAAACAGCTCCCAAACCACATCAACAAGTCCTCAGTCTCCTGGTGGTGGCTGCAAAACAAGTCCTCATTCTCCTGGTGGTGGCTGCCAAAGCCCCGAGTATTTAAAAACCCCAAAAGCAAATCCTGGTTAGGCCTTTCTCTGCTCCTATCACACGCTGGAAGCTGACCTCAGGATTCCAACAGGACAAACTTCCTAGTCGAGTGTGTTGCAGGCTGCTGTGAGTGCCCAGAGAGCAGGAACCTGGGAGTCCAGAGATGAGAAAGCCAGTAAGAGTAGCCAGGAATGTAGCAGAGGGGTTTCTATCCAAGACTGACGCTCCTGCGGGGTCCCTTGCCTTCCGTGCCGGAAGCTCCAATGCCTGCCCTGGAAATAGGAGCTGCAGGCAAGGGTCAAAGCCTTCGCTTATTCGTAAGCAAGTGCTTCATTTACCCCTATGGTGTTTGACTTGAGCACATGATGTTACAGTTGTCACAAAAGCGAGCACTTCATTTGCAGTCAGCTTGGAATTCCGCTCTTCCCTTAGAGGACAGAGCGCCCCAAAGAGACGCCGATGGGACAAATGCCCGCACCTCATGTACTGTGTTCAGCTGTGGGCCCCTCACCACAAGAAGGATGTTGAGGCTCTGGAGCGAGTCCAGAGAGGAGCAACGAAGCTGGGGAAGGGGCTGGAGAACAGGCCTGATGAGGAGCGGCTGAGGGAAAACTGGGGGTGTTAAGCCTGGAGAAGAGGGGGCTGCGGGGAGACCTCATTGCTCTCTACAACTCCCTGAGGGGAGGCTGTGGAGAGGAGGGAGCTGGGCTCTTCTCCCACGTGACAGGACACGGGGGGGGGGGGGGAATGGCCTCACGCTCCAGCAGGGGAGGTTCAGGCTGGATACCAGAACTGATACCCCTACTGACACACACACACACGCACACAAGAGAGGAAGGGGCAGACGGAGGAAACAAGGCACAGTTTACGCCCGTCACAACAGTCCTCCACAAAAAGACAGACCAACGCTGCCCGCTAGGAGAAATCCTGACAGAACAAGGGGCACTGCATGCCAAGAGACGAAGACGGCCCACTGCCAGCCTAACGGCAGCAGTGTATTACTCCGCACCTCATCTGCCTACCACGGGTCAGTGCCCTGGGCACCGCAGTTCCTGCCGGACCGTGGCATTCATCACAGCTGTTACAACGCCCACGGCAGGGGCGGAACTGGATAGGCATTAAGGTCCCTTCTGACCCAAACCATTCCATGATTGTATGATTCTATGTTGGGGAGTTCACCTGTTAAATCCTCCTCACCAGCAACTGTGGGGCTGCACCAGGAGTCCAAAACCTTTCCCCCACGCTTCTCCACCCAAATCCAACAGTCACTTTGGAGTTTCTCCCAACGGAACACAAAAGGGGTCATTTCCATTGCATTCCCAAGCACGGATTCCACTTGAGTCTCTCTGCATCCTAGCCACCCCCACTCTTTGTTAGAGAAGGCTAGGAAAATGCAGCCTCACTAACGGGGGCTCAAGATGTGAGGTGCCAGAGTGCTGCGGTGATTTACAGGATGTCTAAGGAGCAGGCCCAATGAAGGGATTTGTCGTCCACCATAAAGCCAGATGGATGCAAGCAGTCATTAGAAGCAATTAATTCCACGCAGCACTAAATAACTTTCCATCGTTAATGCACCTTTGTTTCACCTCACTAGAGGTACACAGGCAAATACACAAAATCAGGCACAATCCATCTGAATTTCACACATTTGCAGGCCTGGATCAGTCAGGTGACGGTAACGGGGAGACACAGAAACCCACAAGAGAATGGAACAAGATCACAGCTAAACACACGCACACGTGTAGCTGAGTGTCTCGGCCCTCCAAAGCCACCTCTGCCACCACCAGTGCCCTCCCGGGTACACGAGCCTTTTCTGCTACCCATCCTGACGTCACAACAGCCACGTGAACGCCGCCGCAAGTACCCGCTGCTTAACAGCAACCTCAGACACATATTCACCTCCTTCCCACGCACGCGACACGATGACACAGCCCAGGGGACTTAGGCTCCAGATGCTCAGGGAAGATTACTAAGGCATTAGAACACAGTGCCTCTACCTATCACCACGCAGCTTTCAAGCCCCTGTTTTACCATCACCAGCCTAGATGCATCCCTAGCACCTTTTTCGCTGCAGACAGGCAGTAGAATCCCTTTCCGCAGAGCCCCGCAGACTACGCCGGCTCACAGGGGTTCAAAGAGCAAACGGCTGCGTACAAGAAAATCCAACACAGCTGGCACGACTTAACAAGAATCATCGCCACTGAGTCTAAAAGTCCTCATGCGGCAGACTGGCAAAATTGGGAATAAAGACAATGATCACAATCCTCTCCATTTTTAGCACATTAACAAGGAGAGGAAGCTTCACTGGAGGCATCTCTAGCTAGTGCCTAGTGCCATCGAGCACGCCAGCCTGGGGCAGTGAAGAGATTCAGCACGAGGAAAGCGCTTAATAACCTGTGCTACCGCTGAATGCTTCAGGACCCGCACAGTTTATGCTTAGGAAGTCTTGCGAGCCCATGGCACTTCAAGCCACCATCATGAGGACCGTGACTACGCATCACCCTTGGGCTGCAGTGGAAACGGGGTTTCCGGAAAGAAGCGCTCTCGCAGAGTTACTCAGAAAGGCCCTGCTGCAATGAGAAGCACGAGTCCCAAAACCAGCACAGATATTACCCTCCCTGACTGCTTTTCCCACAGTACTCTGATACGCTGCAAGAATTAGCAAGCAGGATCAGAGCTACATTCCAGTTGGAACAGAATCCAATACCAGACAGTTCAGAACAAAGGAAAGGGGAAAGAAAAGTATGGCGTTCGCCAAAAGTTTTGGTCCAGCCCTTCTCAGAGCAACTTTTTCTCACGTACAAATCACCTGCAAAGCACACCAGCTGTTCCTTGCAATAGCAGTGCCGGGGCGTCAGGATCCCAACCCTGCTTTACCCATTAGACTGCACCGTTCCCACTGAAGAAAGCGGTTTTTTTTTTTATTATTTTATACACTAATAACCATATATTTACAATACTAACACAAGACTTGACCCTGCTTCATTTTGGCCCACACCGAGCAGCTTGTGCTGCTTTAATGAGACGAGCAGCAACGCGACACAAACTCCTCCAAGCATCAGTGTTCAGCCCCTACAAGCTCACCGTGCTGGAGATGAGGGTTCTCACAAGGTACATTATGTGGAAGCAGCTCCTATTTCAGATGTTTCACCTGGGTCTCTCCCTCCCTCCCGACTCGCCTCCCTCCCTCTCATCTTTTATGTCTTAAAAACGCATCACAAAAGCTTCTTTCCTGGAATTACAGGTACATCCCCTTCAACCTACTTCAGGAAACTTTATCCCCTCATGCACATCTGGCCAGTCTGCTGTGCTTTTTCTGCCTTGGGAACGTCAAGACATCAGGTCAGCATCTCCTTCGCCAGCTTTAAACACGGTGATCTCAAAAAAGAAATTACTCCGATTCCTCCCTCATTTTCTGGCCTCCCCAGCTCGTCTGGCTATTGTTCTCCTCATTTCTGCCATTTCGGGGCAGCGTCTCCTGCCCAGGGATGCCTGCCAACAAGAGCAGAACGCCGTTACGAGAGGAGGCTGCTGTGAGCTGCCACCATCACAGGGAATTGATCACTGCCAGCCACGATCATAATGGACTCCTCCACCGAATGACTCTGGATGCACAGGGCTTTGGCACCGAGTCCACCACCCACATGCAATTATTAAACTGCAAACGCACGTAACGGGAGAAGGGGATGGGGACAGCGCATCAGTGCAGGCAGCAATCTCAGACGCACCACACGCAGAAGCAGAGGAATTCACTCCAAAAGCCCAGACTGCCTGGCAGGCAGGCAGGCAGGCAGGCAGGCAGGAAGGGGAAAAAATGCAACTCCAGAGCTCCGCTAAATCCAGCAGCCTGGGAGGGATGTTAATATTGAACGCTTTTGGCTGGGAGAATGAGCTTGGCAGGAAAAACTGAGATGCAGAAGCTGCAGCAATACCGGCAAACCTTTGCTGCCCCAGCTCTTCACCTTGCTCTGGGGTAAGGGATCAATATATGACGCCTACTCAGCCCACGGGCACCTTCCCCGGTATACATTTTCAAGTCAGGCAGCTAAATAGTTGATTTTCCCAAGTGCTCAGCACCTCACAACTAATCCAGCAGTCAAAGCACAAGCTTTTCCCTCCGTATAGCCTTAACGATCCTCCTAGGCCAGGATGGAAAAGAAAACCTTATACTTCTGCATGCAGACAGAGAGACGGATAAACAGAGCAGCAGGGCACAACCAGAGGACTCTCTGAACGGTGCCGTCTCACGGGCACGCAAGCCACGTGGTTCTGCAGCCTGGCCGGGAGCCCCAAATCTTTCAAGTCACAGAATCGTTAAGATCATCAGGTTGGAAAAGACCTCTTGGATCCACCGAGTCCAACCATTCCCGTCTACCACTAAACCATATCCCTCAGCACCTCACCTACCCACCTTTTAAACACCTCCAGGGATAGGGACTCGATCACCTCCCTGGGCAGCCTGCTCCAGGGCCCAATGACCCTTTCCATGGAAAATTTCTTTCTGACGTCCATTCTGAACCTCCCCTGTCGGAGCTTAAGGCCATTCCCCCTTGTCCTGTCACGTGGGAGAAGAGCCCAGCTCCCTCCTCTCCACAACCTCCCCTCAGGGAGTGGCAGAGAGCGGTAAGGTCTCCCCTCAGCCCCCTCTTCTCCAGGCTAAACAACCCCAGGTTCCCCTCAGCCGCTCCTCGCCAGGCCTGTTCTCCAGCCCCTTCCCCAGCCTCGTTGCTCTTCTCTGGACTCCCTCCAGAGCCTCAACACCCTTCTTGCGGTGAGGTGCTCAGGACTGAACACAGGATTCCAGGTGCGGTCTCACCAGTGCTCAGTACAGAGGGAGAACCTCTCTGGACCCGCTGGCCATGCCGTTCGTGATGCAAGCCAAGATGCTATTGGCTGCTAACACCAGCTTCAAGCCGTCTGTCCCAACACAGCCTTTTGGCCCCTGTGGAGTCTTGCAGAGACGTAGCAACCTCTCAGCTTCTCATCCACTCGAAGGAGATCAGAGCTGCATTTAGGATTCTTGGGTCTTTACTTGATGTCTGTGCCTGCAGCAATTCCAGGCGAGCCAGCAAATCGGTGCTGCCGAGGTGCAGTCCACGGGGCAGGTTATGAAACCCAAGTAAACTGGTCACGCATTTCCCATTTCAAGTCCTTTTCGGTTTTTTTCAGTGTTTCCAACCTTCCTGTGTTCTTTTCCTTTTCTTCCTCCTCTGCAGCCACCGGCCCTTGCTATCAGCTGTCATCTCTCTTCACAAGAACATAGAGCCAGGGCAGCGGAGGCACTTAATTATCAGTCTGTCCTCATTGCAGGGGACACTTGGGAGTTCCATGCTGTATGCACCCGCTGCTGGAGTAACAACAGCACAGCTAAACAGCTCCCAAACCACATCAACAAGTCCTCAGTCTCCTGGTGGTGGCTGCAAAACAAGTCCTCATTCTCCTGGTGGTGGCTGCCAAAGCCCCGAGTATTTAAAAACCCCAAAAGCAAATCCTGGTTAGGCCTTTCTCTGCTCCTATCACACGCTGGAAGCTGACCTCAGGATTCCAACAGGACAAACTTCCTAGTCGAGTGTGTTGCAGGCTGCTGTGAGTGCCCAGAGAGCAGGAACCTGGGAGTCCAGAGATGAGAAAGCCAGTAAGAGTAGCCAGGAATGTAGCAGAGGGGTTTCTATCCAAGACTGACGCTCCTGCGGGGTCCCTTGCCTTCCGTGCCGGAAGCTCCAATGCCTGCCCTGGAAATAGGAGCTGCAGGCAAGGGTCAAAGCCTTCGCTTATTCGTAAGCAAGTGCTTCATTTACCCCTATGGTGTTTGACTTGAGCACATGATGTTACAGTTGTCACAAAAGCGAGCACTTCATTTGCAGTCAGCTTGGAATTCCGCTCTTCCCTTAGAGGACAGAGCGCCCCAAAGAGACGCCGATGGGACAAATGCCCGCACCTCATGTACTGTGTTCAGCTGTGGGCCCCTCACCACAAGAAGGATGTTGAGGCTCTGGAGCGAGTCCAGAGAGGAGCAACGAAGCTGGGGAAGGGGCTGGAGAACAGGCCTGATGAGGAGCGGCTGAGGGAAAACTGGGGGTGTTAAGCCTGGAGAAGAGGGGGCTGCGGGGAGACCTCATTGCTCTCTACAACTCCCTGAGGGGAGGCTGTGGAGAGGAGGGAGCTGGGCTCTTCTCCCACGTGACAGGACACGGGGGGGGGGGGAATGGCCTCACGCTCCAGCAGGGGAGGTTCAGGCTGGATACCAGAACTGATACCCCTACTGACACACACACACACGCACACAAGAGAGGAAGGGGCAGACGGAGGAAACAAGGCACAGTTTACGCCCGTCACAACAGTCCTCCACAAAAAGACAGACCAACGCTGCCCGCTAGGAGAAATCCTGACAGAACAAGGGGCACTGCATGCCAAGAGACGAAGACGGCCCACTGCCAGCCTAACGGCAGCAGTGTATTACTCCGCACCTCATCTGCCTACCACGGGTCAGTGCCCTGGGCACCGCAGTTCCTGCCGGACCGTGGCATTCATCACAGCTGTTACAACGTCCACGGCAGGGGCGGAACTGGATAGGCATTAAGGTCCCTTCTGACCCAAACCATTCCATGATTGTATGATTCTATGTTGGGGAGTTCACCTGTTAAATCCTCCTCACCAGCAACTGTGGGGCTGCACCAGGAGTCCAAAACCTTTCCCCCACGCTTCTCCACCCAAATCCAACAGTCACTTTGGAGTTTCTCCCAACGGAACACAAAAGGGGTCATTTCCATTGCATTCCCAAGCACGGATTCCACTTGAGTCTCTCTGCATCCTAGCCACCCCCACTCTTTGTTAGAGAAGGCTAGGAAAATGCAGCCTCACTAACGGGGGCTCAAGATGTGAGGTGCCAGAGTGCTGCGGTGATTTACAGGATGTCTAAGGAGCAGGCCCAATGAAGGGATTTGTCGTCCACCATAAAGCCAGATGGATGCAAGCAGTCATTAGAAGCAATTAATTCCACGCAGCACTAAATAACTTTCCATCGTTAATGCACCTTTGTTTCACCTCACTAGAGGTACACAGGCAAATACACAAAATCAGGCACAATCCATCTGAATTTCACACATTTGCAGGCCTGGATCAGTCAGGTGACGGTAACGGGGAGACACAGAAACCCACAAGAGAATGGAACAAGATCACAGCTAAACACACGCACACGTGTAGCTGAGTGTCTCGGCCCTCCAAAGCCACCTCTGCCACCACCAGTGCCCTCCCGGGTACACGAGCCTTTTCTGCTACCCATCCTGACGTCACAACAGCCACGTGAACGCCGCCGCAAGTACCCGCTGCTTAACAGCAACCTCAGACACATATTCACCTCCTTCCCACGCACGCGAGACGATGACACAGCCCAGGGGACTTAGGCTCCAGATGCTCAGGGAAGATTACTAAGGCATTAGAACACAGTGCCTCTACCTATCACCACGCAGCTTTCAAGCCCCTGTTTTACCATCACCAGCCTAGATGCATCCCTAGCACCTTTTTCGCTGCAGACAGGCAGTAGAATCCCTTTCCGCAGAGCCCCGCAGACTACGCCGGCTCACAGGGGTTCAAAGAGCAAACGGCTGCGTACAAGAAAATCCAACACAGCTGGCACGACTTAACAAGAATCATCGCCACTGAGTCTAAAAGTCCTCATGCGGCAGACTGGCAAAATTGGGAATAAAGACAATGATCACAATCCTCTCCATTTTTAGCACATTAACAAGGAGAGGAAGCTTCACTGGAGGCATCTCTAGCTAGTGCCTAGTGCCATCGAGCACGCCAGCCTGGGGCAGTGAAGAGATTCAGCACGAGGAAAGCGCTTAATAACCTGTGCTACCGCTGAATGCTTCAGGACCCGCACAGTTTATGCTTAGGAAGTCTTGCGAGCCCATGGCACTTCAAGCCACCATCATGAGGACCGTGACTACGCATCACCCTTGGGCTGCAGTGGAAACGGGGTTTCCGGAAAGAAGCGCTCTCGCAGAGTTACTCAGAAAGGCCCTGCTGCAATGAGAAGCACGAGTCCCAAAACCAGCACAGATATTACCCTCCCTGACTGCTTTTCCCACAGTACTCTGATACGCTGCAAGAATTAGCAAGCAGGATCAGAGCTACATTCCAGTTGGAACAGAATCCAATACCAGACAGTTCAGAACAAAGGAAAGGGGAAAGAAAAGTATGGCGTTCGCCAAAAGTTTTGGTCCAGCCCTTCTCAGAGCAACTTTTTCTCACGTACAAATCACCTGCAAAGCACACCAGCTGTTCCTTGCAATAGCAGTGCCGGGGCGTCAGGATCCCAACCCTGCTTTACCCATTAGACTGCACCGTTCCCACTGAAGAAAGCGGTTTTTTTTTTTTATTATTTTATACACTAATAACCATATATTTACAATACTAACACAAGACTTGACCCTGCTTCATTTTGGCCCACACCGAGCAGCTTGTGCTGCTTTAATGAGACGAGCAGCAACGCGACACAAACTCCTCCAAGCATCAGTGTTCAGCCCCTACAAGCTCACCGTGCTGGAGATGAGGGTTCTCACAAGGTACATTATGTGGAAGCAGCTCCTATTTCAGATGTTTCACCTGGGTCTCTCCCTCCCTCCCGACTCGCCTCCCTCCCTCTCATCTTTTATGTCTTAAAAACGCATCACAAAAGCTTCTTTCCTGGAATTACAGGTACATCCCCTTCAACCTACTTCAGGAAACTTTATCCCCTCATGCACATCTGGCCAGTCTGCTGTGCTTTTTCTGCCTTGGGAACGTCAAGACATCAGGTCAGCATCTCCTTCGCCAGCTTTAAACACGGTGATCTCAAAAAAGAAATTACTCCGATTCCTCCCTCATTTTCTGGCCTCCCCAGCTCGTCTGGCTATTGTTCTCCTCATTTCTGCCATTTCGGGGCAGCGTCTCCTGCCCAGGGATGCCTGCCAACAAGAGCAGAACGCCGTTACGAGAGGAGGCTGCTGTGAGCTGCCACCATCACAGGGAATTGATCACTGCCAGCCACGATCATAATGGACTCCTCCACCGAATGACTCTGGATGCACAGGGCTTTGGCACCGAGTCCACCACCCACATGCAATTATTAAACTGCAAACGCACGTAACGGGAGAAGGGGATGGGGACAGCGCATCAGTGCAGGCAGCAATCTCAGACGCACCACACGCAGAAGCAGAGGAATTCACTCCAAAAGCCCAGACTGCCTGGCAGGCAGGCAGGCAGGCAGGCAGGCAGGAAGGGGAAAAAATGCAACTCCAGAGCTCCGCTAAATCCAGCAGCCTGGGAGGGATGTTAATATTGAACGCTTTTGGCTGGGAGAATGAGCTTGGCAGGAAAAACTGAGATGCAGAAGCTGCAGCAATACCGGCAAACCTTTGCTGCCCCAGCTCTTCACCTTGCTCTGGGGTAAGGGATCAATATATGACGCCTACTCAGCCCACGGGCACCTTCCCCGGTATACATTTTCAAGTCAGGCAGCTAAATAGTTGATTTTCCCAAGTGCTCAGCACCTCACAACTAATCCAGCAGTCAAAGCACAAGCTTTTCCCTCCGTATAGCCTTAACGATCCTCCTAGGCCAGGATGGAAAAGAAAACCTTATACTTCTGCATGCAGACAGAGAGACGGATAAACAGAGCAGCAGGGCACAACCAGAGGACTCTCTGAACGGTGCCGTCTCACGGGCACGCAAGCCACGTGGTTCTGCAGCCTGGCCGGGAGCCCCAAATCTTTCAAGTCACAGAATCGTTAAGATCATCAGGTTGGAAAAGACCTCTTGGATCCACCGAGTCCAACCATTCCCGTCTACCACTAAACCATATCCCTCAGAACCTCACCTACCCACCTTTTAAACACCTCCAGGGATAGGGACTCGATCACCTCCCTGGGCAGCCTGCTCCAGGGCCCAATGACCCTTTCCATGGAAAATTTCTTTCTGACGTCCATTCTGAACCTCCCCTGTCGGAGCTTAAGGCCATTCCCCCTTGTCCTGTCACGTGGGAGAAGAGCCCAGCTCCCTCCTCTCCACAACCTCCCCTCAGGGAGTGGCAGAGAGCGGTAAGGTCTCCCCTCAGCCCCCTCTTCTCCAGGCTAAACAACCCCAGGTTCCCCTCAGCCGCTCCTCGCCAGGCCTGTTCTCCAGCCCCTTCCCCAGCCTCGTTGCTCTTCTCTGGACTCCCTCCAGAGCCTCAACACCCTTCTTGCGGTGAGGTGCTCAGGACTGAACACAGGATTCCAGGTGCGGTCTCACCAGTGCTCAGTACAGAGGGAGAACCTCTCTGGACCCGCTGGCCATGCCGTTCGTGATGCAAGCCAAGATGCTATTGGCTGCTAACACCAGCTTCAAGCCGTCTGTCCCAACACAGCCTTTTGGCCCCTGTGGAGTCTTGCAGAGACGTAGCAACCTCTCAGCTTCTCATCCACTCGAAGGAGATCAGAGCTGCATTTAGGATTCTTGGGTCTTTACTTGATGTCTGTGCCTGCAGCAATTCCAGGCGAGCCAGCAAATCGGTGCTGCCGAGGTGCAGTCCACGGGGCAGGTTATGAAACCCAAGTAAACTGGTCACGCATTTCCCATTTCAAGTCCTTTTCGGTTTTTTTCAGTGTTTCCAACCTTCCTGTGTTCTTTTCCTTTTCTTCCTCCTCTGCAGCCACCGGCCCTTGCTATCAGCTGTCATCTCTCTTCACAAGAACATAGAGCCAGGGCAGCGGAGGCACTTAATTATCAGTCTGTCCTCATTGCAGGGGACACTTGGGAGTTCCATGCTGTATGCACCCGCTGCTGGAGTAACAACAGCACAGCTAAACAGCTCCCAAACCACATCAACAAGTCCTCAGTCTCCTGGTGGTGGCTGCAAAACAAGTCCTCATTCTCCTGGTGGTGGCTGCCAAAGCCCCGAGTATTTAAAAACCCCAAAAGCAAATCCTGGTTAGGCCTTTCTCTGCTCCTATCACACGCTGGAAGCTGACCTCAGGATTCCAACAGGACAAACTTCCTAGTCGAGTGTGTTGCAGGCTGCTGTGAGTGCCCAGAGAGCAGGAACCTGGGAGTCCAGAGATGAGAAAGCCAGTAAGAGTAGCCAGGAATGTAGCAGAGGGGTTTCTATCCAAGACTGACGCTCCTGCGGGGTCCCTTGCCTTCCGTGCCGGAAGCTCCAATGCCTGCCCTGGAAATAGGAGCTGCAGGCAAGGGTCAAAGCCTTCGCTTATTCGTAAGCAAGTGCTTCATTTACCCCTATGGTGTTTGACTTGAGCACATGATGTTACAGTTGTCACAAAAGCGAGCACTTCATTTGCAGTCAGCTTGGAATTCCGCTCTTCCCTTAGAGGACAGAGCGCCCCAAAGAGACGCCGATGGGACAAATGCCCGCACCTCATGTACTGTGTTCAGCTGTGGGCCCCTCACCACAAGAAGGATGTTGAGGCTCTGGAGCGAGTCCAGAGAGGAGCAACGAAGCTGGGGAAGGGGCTGGAGAACAGGCCTGATGAGGAGCGGCTGAGGGAAAACTGGGGGTGTTAAGCCTGGAGAAGAGGGGGCTGCGGGGAGACCTCATTGCTCTCTACAACTCCCTGAGGGGAGGCTGTGGAGAGGAGGGAGCTGGGCTCTTCTCCCACGTGACAGGACACGGGGGGGGGGGGAATGGCCTCACGCTCCAGCAGGGGAGGTTCAGGCTGGATACCAGAACTGATACCCCTACTGACACACACACACACGCACACAAGAGAGGAAGGGGCAGACGGAGGAAACAAGGCACAGTTTACGCCCGTCACAACAGTCCTCCACAAAAAGACAGACCAACGCTGCCCGCTAGGAGAAATCCTGACAGAACAAGGGGCACTGCATGCCAAGAGACGAAGACGGCCCACTGCCAGCCTAACGGCAGCAGTGTATTACTCCGCACCTCATCTGCCTACCACGGGTCAGTGCCCTGGGCACCGCAGTTCCTGCCGGACCGTGGCATTCATCACAGCTGTTACAACGTCCACGGCAGGGGCGGAACTGGATAGGCATTAAGGTCCCTTCTGACCCAAACCATTCCATGATTGTATGATTCTATGTTGGGGAGTTCACCTGTTAAATCCTCCTCACCAGCAACTGTGGGGCTGCACCAGGAGTCCAAAACCTTTCCCCCACGCTTCTCCACCCAAATCCAACAGTCACTTTGGAGTTTCTCCCAACGGAACACAAAAGGGGTCATTTCCATTGCATTCCCAAGCACGGATTCCACTTGAGTCTCTCTGCATCCTAGCCACCCCCACTCTTTGTTAGAGAAGGCTAGGAAAATGCAGCCTCACTAACGGGGGCTCAAGATGTGAGGTGCCAGAGTGCTGCGGTGATTTACAGGATGTCTAAGGAGCAGGCCCAATGAAGGGATTTGTCGTCCACCATAAAGCCAGATGGATGCAAGCAGTCATTAGAAGCAATTAATTCCACGCAGCACTAAATAACTTTCCATCGTTAATGCACCTTTGTTTCACCTCACTAGAGGTACACAGGCAAATACACAAAATCAGGCACAATCCATCTGAATTTCACACATTTGCAGGCCTGGATCAGTCAGGTGACGGTAACGGGGAGACACAGAAACCCACAAGAGAATGGAACAAGATCACAGCTAAACACACGCACACGTGTAGCTGAGTGTCTCGGCCCTCCAAAGCCACCTCTGCCACCACCAGTGCCCTCCCGGGTACACGAGCCTTTTCTGCTACCCATCCTGACGTCACAACAGCCACGTGAACGCCGCCGCAAGTACCCGCTGCTTAACAGCAACCTCAGACACATATTCACCTCCTTCCCACGCACGCGAGACGATGACACAGCCCAGGGGACTTAGGCTCCAGATGCTCAGGGAAGATTACTAAGGCATTAGAACACAGTGCCTCTACCTATCACCACGCAGCTTTCAAGCCCCTGTTTTACCATCACCAGCCTAGATGCATCCCTAGCACCTTTTTCGCTGCAGACAGGCAGTAGAATCCCTTTCCGCAGAGCCCCGCAGACTACGCCGGCTCACAGGGGTTCAAAGAGCAAACGGCTGCGCACAAGAAAATCCAACACAGCTGGCACGACTTAACAAGAATCATCGCCACTGAGTCTAAAAGTCCTCATGCGGCAGACTGGCAAAATTGGGAATAAAGACAATGATCACAATCCTCTCCATTTTTAGCACATTAACAAGGAGAGGAAGCTTCACTGGAGGCATCTCTAGCTAGTGCCTAGTGCCATCGAGCACGCCAGCCTGGGGCAGTGAAGAGATTCAGCACGAGGAAAGCGCTTAATAACCTGTGCTACCGCTGAATGCTTCAGGACCCGCACAGTTTATGCTTAGGAAGTCTTGCGAGCCCATGGCACTTCAAGCCACCATCATGAGGACCGTGACTACGCATCACCCTTGGGCTGCAGTGGAAACGGGGTTTCCGTAAAGAAGCGCTCTCGCAGAGTTACTCAGAAAGGCCCTGCTGCAATGAGAAGCACGAGTCCCAAAACCAGCACAGATATTACCCTCCCTGACTGCTTTTCCCACAGTACTCTGATACGCTGCAAGAATTAGCAAGCAGGATCAGAGCTACATTCCAGTTGGAACAGAATCCAATACCAGACAGTTCAGAACAAAGGAAAGGGGAAAGAAAAGTATGGCGTTCGCCAAAAGTTTTGGTCCAGCCCTTCTCAGAGCAACTTTTTCTCACGTACAAATCACCTGCAAAGCACACCAGCTGTTCCTTGCAATAGCAGTGCCGGGGCGTCAGGATCCCAACCCTGCTTTACCCATTAGACTGCACCGTTCCCACTGAAGAAAGCGGTTTTTTTTTTTTATTATTTTATACACTAATAACCATATATTTACAATACTAACACAAGACTTGACCCTGCTTCATTTTGGCCCACACCGAGCAGCTTGTGCTGCTTTAATGAGACGAGCAGCAACGCGACACAAACTCCTCCAAGCATCAGTGTTCAGCCCCTACAAGCTCACCGTGCTGGAGATGAGGGTTCTCACAAGGTACATTATGTGGAAGCAGCTCCTATTTCAGATGTTTCACCTGGGTCTCTCCCTCCCTCCCGACTCGCCTCCCTCCCTCTCATCTTTTATGTCTTAAAAACGCATCACAAAAGCTTCTTTCCTGGAATTACAGGTACATCCCCTTCAACCTACTTCAGGAAACTTTATCCCCTCATGCACATCTGGCCAGTCTGCTGTGCTTTTTCTGCCTTGGGAACGTCAAGACATCAGGTCAGCATCTCCTTCGCCAGCTTTAAACACGGTGATCTCAAAAAAGAAATTACTCCGATTCCTCCCTCATTTTCTGGCCTCCCCAGCTCGTCTGGCTATTGTTCTCCTCATTTCTGCCATTTCGGGGCAGCGTCTCCTGCCCAGGGATGCCTGCCAACAAGAGCAGAACGCCGTTACGAGAGGAGGCTGCTGTGAGCTGCCACCATCACAGGGAATTGATCACTGCCAGCCACGATCATAATGGACTCCTCCATCGAATGACTCTGGATGCACAGGGCTTTGGCACCGAGTCCACCACCCACATGCAATTATTAAACTGCAAACGCACGTAACGGGAGAAGGGGATGGGGACAGCGCATCAGTGCAGGCAGCAATCTCAGACGCACCACACGCAGAAGCAGAGGAATTCACTCCAAAAGCCCAGACTGCCTGGCAGGCAGGCAGGCAGGCAGGCAGGCAGGAAGGGGAAAAAATGCAACTCCAGAGCTCCGCTAAATCCAGCAGCCTGGGAGGGATGTTAATATTGAACGCTTTTGGCTGGGAGAATGAGCTTGGCAGGAAAAACTGAGATGCAGAAGCTGCAGCAATACCGGCAAACCTTTGCTGCCCCAGCTCTTCACCTTGCTCTGGGGTAAGGGATCAATATATGACGCCTACTCAGCCCACGGGCACCTTCCCCGGTATACATTTTCAAGTCAGGCAGCTAAATAGTTGATTTTCCCAAGTGCTCAGCACCTCACAACTAATCCAGCAGTCAAAGCACAAGCTTTTCCCTCCGTATAGCCTTAACGATCCTCCTAGGCCAGGATGGAAAAGAAAACCTTATACTTCTGCATGCAGACAGAGAGACGGATAAACAGAGCAGCAGGGCACAACCAGAGGACTCTCTGAACGGTGCCGTCTCACGGGCACGCAAGCCACGTGGTTCTGCAGCCTGGCCGGGAGCCCCAAATCTTTCAAGTCACAGAATCGTTAAGATCATCAGGTTGGAAAAGACCTCTTGGATCCACCGAGTCCAACCATTCCCGTCTACCACTAAACCATATCCCTCAGCACCTCACCTACCCACCTTTTAAACACCTCCAGGGATAGGGACTCGATCACCTCCCTGGGCAGCCTGCTCCAGGGCCCAATGACCCTTTCCATGGAAAATTTCTTTCTGACGTCCATTCTGAACCTCCCCTGTCGGAGCTTAAGGCCATTCCCCCTTGTCCTGTCACGTGGGAGAAGAGCCCAGCTCCCTCCTCTCCACAACCTCCCCTCAGGGAGTGGCAGAGAGCGGTAAGGTCTCCCCTCAGCCCCCTCTTCTCCAGGCTAAACAACCCCAGGTTCCCCTCAGCCGCTCCTCGCCAGGCCTGTTCTCCAGCCCCTTCCCCAGCCTCGTTGCTCTTCTCTGGACTCCCTCCAGAGCCTCAACACCCTTCTTGCGGTGAGGTGCTCAGGACTGAACACAGGATTCCAGGTGCGGTCTCACCAGTGCTCAGTACAGAGGGAGAACCTCTCTGGACCCGCTGGCCATGCCGTTCGTGATGCAAGCCAAGATGCTATTGGCTGCTAACACCAGCTTCAAGCCGTCTGTCCCAACACAGCCTTTTGGCCCCTGTGGAGTCTTGCAGAGACGTAGCAACCTCTCAGCTTCTCATCCACTCGAAGGAGATCAGAGCTGCATTTAGGATTCTTGGGTCTTTACTTGATGTCTGTGCCTGCAGCAATTCCAGGCGAGCCAGCAAATCGGTGCTGCCGAGGTGCAGTCCACGGGGCAGGTTATGAAACCCAAGTAAACTGGTCACGCATTTCCCATTTCAAGTCCTTTTCGGTTTTTTTCAGTGTTTCCAACCTTCCTGTGTTCTTTTCCTTTTCTTCCTCCTCTGCAGCCACCGGCCCTTGCTATCAGCTGTCATCTCTCTTCACAAGAACATAGAGCCAGGGCAGAGGAGGCACTTAATTATCAGTCTGTCCTCATTGCAGGGGACACTTGGGAGTTCCATGCTGTATGCACCCGCTGCTGGAGTAACAACAGCACAGCTAAACAGCTCCCAAACCACATCAACAAGTCCTCAGTCTCCTGGTGGTGGCTGCAAAACAAGTCCTCATTCTCCTGGTGGTGGCTGCCAAAGCCCCGAGTATTTAAAAACCCCAAAAGCAAATCCTGGTTAGGCCTTTCTCTGCTCCTATCACACGCTGGAAGCTGACCTCAGGATTCCAACAGGACAAACTTCCTAGTCGAGTGTGTTGCAGGCTGCTGTGAGTGCCCAGAGAGCAGGAACCTGGGAGTCCAGAGATGAGAAAGCCAGTAAGAGTAGCCAGGAATGTAGCAGAGGGGTTTCTATCCAAGACTGACGCTCCTGCGGGGTCCCTTGCCTTCCGTGCCGGAAGCTCCAATGCCTGCCCTGGAAATAGGAGCTGCAGGCAAGGGTCAAAGCCTTCGCTTATTCGTAAGCAAGTGCTTCATTTACCCCTATGGTGTTTGACTTGAGCACATGATGTTACAGTTGTCACAAAAGCGAGCACTTCATTTGCAGTCAGCTTGGAATTCCGCTCTTCCCTTAGAGGACAGAGCGCCCCAAAGAGACGCCGATGGGACAAATGCCCGCACCTCATGTACTGTGTTCAGCTGTGGGCCCCTCACCACAAGAAGGATGTTGAGGCTCTGGAGCGAGTCCAGAGAGGAGCAACGAAGCTGGGGAAGGGGCTGGAGAACAGGCCTGATGAGGAGCGGCTGAGGGAAAACTGGGGGTGTTAAGCCTGGAGAAGAGGGGGCTGCGGGGAGACCTCATTGCTCTCTACAACTCCCTGAGGGGAGGCTGTGGAGAGGAGGGAGCTGGGCTCTTCTCCCACGTGACAGGACACGGGGGGGGGGGGGAATGGCCTCACGCTCCAGCAGGGGAGGTTCAGGCTGGATACCAGAACTGATACCCCTACTGACACACACACACACGCACACAAGAGAGGAAGGGGCAGACGGAGGAAACAAGGCACAGTTTACGCCCGTCACAACAGTCCTCCACAAAAAGACAGACCAACGCTGCCCGCTAGGAGAAATCCTGACAGAACAAGGGGCACTGCATGCCAAGAGACGAAGACGGCCCACTGCCAGCCTAACGGCAGCAGTGTATTACTCCGCACCTCATCTGCCTACCACGGGTCAGTGCCCTGGGCACCGCAGTTCCTGCCGGACCGTGGCATTCATCACAGCTGTTACAACGCCCACGGCAGGGGCGGAACTGGATAGGCATTAAGGTCCCTTCTGACCCAAACCATTCCATGATTGTATGATTCTATGTTGGGGAGTTCACCTGTTAAATCCTCCTCACCAGCAACTGTGGGGCTGCACCAGGAGTCCAAAACCTTTCCCCCACGCTTCTCCACCCAAATCCAACAGTCACTTTGGAGTTTCTCCCAACGGAACACAAAAGGGGTCATTTCCATTGCATTCCCAAGCACGGATTCCACTTGAGTCTCTCTGCATCCTAGCCACCCCCACTCTTTGTTAGAGAAGGCTAGGAAAATGCAGCCTCACTAACGGGGGCTCAAGATGTGAGGTGCCAGAGTGCTGCGGTGATTTACAGGATGTCTAAGGAGCAGGCCCAATGAAGGGATTTGTCGTCCACCATAAAGCCAGATGGATGCAAGCAGTCATTAGAAGCAATTAATTCCACGCAGCACTAAATAACTTTCCATCGTTAATGCACCTTTGTTTCACCTCACTAGAGGTACACAGGCAAATACACAAAATCAGGCACAATCCATCTGAATTTCACACATTTGCAGGCCTGGATCAGTCAGGTGACGGTAACGGGGAGACACAGAAACCCACAAGAGAATGGAACAAGATCACAGCTAAACACACGCACACGTGTAGCTGAGTGTCTCGGCCCTCCAAAGCCACCTCTGCCACCACCAGTGCCCTCCCGGGTACACGAGCCTTTTCTGCTACCCATCCTGACGTCACAACAGCCACGTGAACGCCGCCGCAAGTACCCGCTGCTTAACAGCAACCTCAGACACATATTCACCTCCTTCCCACGCACGCGACACGATGACACAGCCCAGGGGACTTAGGCTCCAGATGCTCAGGGAAGATTACTAAGGCATTAGAACACAGTGCCTCTACCTATCACCACGCAGCTTTCAAGCCCCTGTTTTACCATCACCAGCCTAGATGCATCCCTAGCACCTTTTTCGCTGCAGACAGGCAGTAGAATCCCTTTCCGCAGAGCCCCGCAGACTACGCCGGCTCACAGGGGTTCAAAGAGCAAACGGCTGCGTACAAGAAAATCCAACACAGCTGGCACGACTTAACAAGAATCATCGCCACTGAGTCTAAAAGTCCTCATGCGGCAGACTGGCAAAATTGGGAATAAAGACAATGATCACAATCCTCTCCATTTTTAGCACATTAACAAGGAGAGGAAGCTTCACTGGAGGCATCTCTAGCTAGTGCCTAGTGCCATCGAGCACGCCAGCCTGGGGCAGTGAAGAGATTCAGCACGAGGAAAGCGCTTAATAACCTGTGCTACCGCTGAATGCTTCAGGACCCGCACAGTTTATGCTTAGGAAGTCTTGCGAGCCCATGGCACTTCAAGCCACCATCATGAGGACCGTGACTACGCATCACCCTTGGGCTGCAGTGGAAACGGGGTTTCCGGAAAGAAGCGCTCTCGCAGAGTTACTCAGAAAGGCCCTGCTGCAATGAGAAGCACGAGTCCCAAAACCAGCACAGATATTACCCTCCCTGACTGCTTTTCCCACAGTACTCTGATACGCTGCAAGAATTAGCAAGCAGGATCAGAGCTACATTCCAGTTGGAACAGAATCCAATACCAGACAGTTCAGAACAAAGGAAAGGGGAAAGAAAAGTATGGCGTTCGCCAAAAGTTTTGGTCCAGCCCTTCTCAGAGCAACTTTTTCTCACGTACAAATCACCTGCAAAGCACACCAGCTGTTCCTTGCAATAGCAGTGCCGGGGCGTCAGGATCCCAACCCTGCTTTACCCATTAGACTGCACCGTTCCCACTGAAGAAAGCGGTTTTTTTTTTTATTATTTTATACACTAATAACCATATATTTACAATACTAACACAAGACTTGACCCTGCTTCATTTTGGCCCACACCGAGCAGCTTGTGCTGCTTTAATGAGACGAGCAGCAAC
This sequence comes from Coccyzus lansbergi, assembly GCA_033558105.1. Taxonomy (NCBI): domain Eukaryota; kingdom Metazoa; phylum Chordata; class Aves; order Cuculiformes; family Coccyzidae; genus Coccyzus; species Coccyzus lansbergi. Next base: position 53,716 of record JAUMJK010002075.1, read on the forward strand.
GCGACACAAACTCCTCCAAGCATCAGTGTTCAGCCCCTACAAGCTCACCGTGCTGGAGATGAGGGTTCTCACAAGGTACATTATGTGGAAGCAGCTCCTATTTCAGATGTTTCACCTGGGTCTCTCCCTCCCTCCCGACTCGCCTCCCTCCCTCTCATCTTTTATGTCTTAAAAACGCATCACAAAAGCTTCTTTCCTGGAATTACAGGTACATCCCCTTCAACCTACTTCAGGAAACTTTATCCCCTCATGCACATCTGGCCAGTCTGCTGTGCTTTTTCTGCCTTGGGAACGTCAAGACATCAGGTCAGCATCTCCTTCGCCAGCTTTAAACACGGTGATCTCAAAAAAGAAATTACTCCGATTCCTCCCTCATTTTCTGGCCTCCCCAGCTCGTCTGGCTATTGTTCTCCTCATTTCTGCCATTTCGGGGCAGCGTCTCCTGCCCAGGGATGCCTGCCAACAAGAGCAGAACGCCGTTACGAGAGGAGGCTGCTGTGAGCTGCCACCATCACAGGGAATTGATCACTGCCAGCCACGATCATAATGGACTCCTCCACCGAATGACTCTGGATGCACAGGGCTTTGGCACCGAGTCCACCACCCACATGCAATTATTAAACTGCAAACGCACGTAACGGGAGAAGGGGATGGGGACAGCGCATCAGTGCAGGCAGCAATCTCAGACGCACCACACGCAGAAGCAGAGGAATTCACTCCAAAAGCCCAGACTGCCTGGCAGGCAGGCAGGCAGGCAGGCAGGCAGGAAGGGGAAAAAATGCAACTCCAGAGCTCCGCTAAATCCAGCAGCCTGGGAGGGATGTTAATATTGAACGCTTTTGGCTGGGAGAATGAGCTTGGCAGGAAAAACTGAGATGCAGAAGCTGCAGCAATACCGGCAAACCTTTGCTGCCCCAGCTCTTCACCTTGCTCTGGGGTAAGGGATCAATATATGACGCCTACTCAGCCCACGGGCACCTTCCCCGGTATACATTTTCAAGTCAGGCAGCTAAATAGTTGATTTTCCCAAGTGCTCAGCACCTCACAACTAATCCAGCAGTCAAAGCACAAGCTTTTCCCTCCGTATAGCCTTAACGATCCTCCTAGGCCAGGATGGAAAAGAAAACCTTATACTTCTGCATGCAGACAGAGAGACGGATAAACAGAGCAGCAGGGCACAACCAGAGGACTCTCTGAACGGTGCCGTCTCACGGGCACGCAAGCCACGTGGTTCTGCAGCCTGGCCGGGAGCCCCAAATCTTTCAAGTCACAGAATCGTTAAGATCATCAGGTTGGAAAAGACCTCTTGGATCCACCGAGTCCAACCATTCCCGTCTACCACTAAACCATATCCCTCAGCACCTCACCTACCCACCTTTTAAACACCTCCAGGGATAGGGACTCGATCACCTCCCTGGGCAGCCTGCTCCAGGGCCCAATGACCCTTTCCATGGAAAATTTCTTTCTGACGTCCATTCTGAACCTCCCCTGTCGGAGCTTAAGGCCATTCCCCCTTGTCCTGTCACGTGGGAGAAGAGCCCAGCTCCCTCCTCTCCACAACCTCCCCTCAGGGAGTGGCAGAGAGCGGTAAGGTCTCCCCTCAGCCCCCTCTTCTCCAGGCTAAACAACCCCAGGTTCCCCTCAGCCGCTCCTCGCCAGGCCTGTTCTCCAGCCCCTTCCCCAGCCTCGTTGCTCTTCTCTGGACTCCCTCCAGAGCCTCAACACCCTTCTTGCGGTGAGGTGCTCAGGACTGAACACAGGATTCCAGGTGCGGTCTCACCAGTGCTCAGTACAGAGGGAGAACCTCTCTGGACCCGCTGGCCATGCCGTTCGTGATGCAAGCCAAGATGCTATTGGCTGCTAACACCAGCTTCAAGCCGTCTGTCCCAACACAGCCTTTTGGCCCCTGTGGAGTCTTGCAGAGACGTAGCAACCTCTCAGCTTCTCATCCACTCGAAGGAGATCAGAGCTGCATTTAGGATTCTTGGGTCTTTACTTGATGTCTGTGCCTGCAGCAATTCCAGGCGAGCCAGCAAATCGGTGCTGCCGAGGTGCAGTCCACGGGGCAGGTTATGAAACCCAAGTAAACTGGTCACGCATTTCCCATTTCAAGTCCTTTTCGGTTTTTTTCAGTGTTTCCAACCTTCCTGTGTTCTTTTCCTTTTCTTCCTCCTCTGCAGCCACCGGCCCTTGCTATCAGCTGTCATCTCTCTTCACAAGAACATAGAGCCAGGGCAGCGGAGGCACTTAATTATCAGTCTGTCCTCATTGCAGGGGACACTTGGGAGTTCCATGCTGTATGCACCCGCTGCTGGAGTAACAACAGCACAGCTAAACAGCTCCCAAACCACATCAACAAGTCCTCAGTCTCCTGGTGGTGGCTGCAAAACAAGTCCTCATTCTCCTGGTGGTGGCTGCCAAAGCCCCGAGTATTTAAAAACCCCAAAAGCAAATCCTGGTTAGGCCTTTCTCTGCTCCTATCACACGCTGGAAGCTGACCTCAGGATTCCAACAGGACAAACTTCCTAGTCGAGTGTGTTGCAGGCTGCTGTGAGTGCCCAGAGAGCAGGAACCTGGGAGTCCAGAGATGAGAAAGCCAGTAAGAGTAGCCAGGAATGTAGCAGAGGGGTTTCTATCCAAGACTGACGCTCCTGCGGGGTCCCTTGCCTTCCGTGCCGGAAGCTCCAATGCCTGCCCTGGAAATAGGAGCTGCAGGCAAGGGTCAAAGCCTTCGCTTATTCGTAAGCAAGTGCTTCATTTACCCCTATGGTGTTTGACTTGAGCACATGATGTTACAGTTGTCACAAAAGCGAGCACTTCATTTGCAGTCAGCTTGGAATTCCGCTCTTCCCTTAGAGGACAGAGCGCCCCAAAGAGACGCCGATGGGACAAATGCCCGCACCTCATGTACTGTGTTCAGCTGTGGGCCCCTCACCACAAGAAGGATGTTGAGGCTCTGGAGCGAGTCCAGAGAGGAGCAACGAAGCTGGGGAAGGGGCTGGAGAACAGGCCTGATGAGGAGCGGCTGAGGGAAAACTGGGGGTGTTAAGCCTGGAGAAGAGGGGGCTGCGGGGAGACCTCATTGCTCTCTACAACTCCCTGAGGGGAGGCTGTGGAGAGGAGGGAGCTGGGCTCTTCTCCCACGTGACAGGACACGGGGGGGGGGGGGAATGGCCTCACGCTCCAGCAGGGGAGGTTCAGGCTGGATACCAGAACTGATACCCCTACTGACACACACACACACGCACACAAGAGAGGAAGGGGCAGACGGAGGAAACAAGGCACAGTTTACGCCCGTCACAACAGTCCTCCACAAAAAGACAGACCAACGCTGCCCGCTAGGAGAAATCCTGACAGAACAAGGGGCACTGCATGCCAAGAGACGAAGACGGCCCACTGCCAGCCTAACGGCAGCAGTGTATTACTCCGCACCTCATCTGCCTACCACGGGTCAGTGCCCTGGGCACCGCAGTTCCTGCCGGACCGTGGCATTCATCACAGCTGTTACAACGCCCACGGCAGGGGCGGAACTGGATAGGCATTAAGGTCCCTTCTGACCCAAACCATTCCATGATTGTATGATTCTATGTTGGGGAGTTCACCTGTTAAATCCTCCTCACCAGCAACTGTGGGGCTGCACCAGGAGTCCAAAACCTTTCCCCCACGCTTCTCCACCCAAATCCAACAGTCACTTTGGAGTTTCTCCCAACGGAACACAAAAGGGGTCATTTCCATTGCATTCCCAAGCACGGATTCCACTTGAGTCTCTCTGCATCCTAGCCACCCCCACTCTTTGTTAGAGAAGGCTAGGAAAATGCAGCCTCACTAACGGGGGCTCAAGATGTGAGGTGCCAGAGTGCTGCGGCGATTTACAGGATGTCTAAGGAGCAGGCCCAATGAAGGGATTTGTCGTCTACCATAAAGCCAGATGGATGCAAGCAGTCATTAGAAGCAATTAATTCCACGCAGCACTAAATAACTTTCCATCGTTAATGCACCTTTGTTTCACCTCACTAGAGGTACACAGGCAAATACACAAAATCAGGCACAATCCATCTGAATTTCACACATTTGCAGGCCTGGATCAGTCAGGTGACGGTAACGGGGAGACACAGAAACCCACAAGAGAATGGAACAAGATCACAGCTAAACACACGCACATGTGTAGCTGAGTGTCTCGGCCCTCCAAAGCCACCTCTGCCACCACCAGTGCCCTCCCGGGTACACGAGCCTTTTCTGCTACCCATCCTGACGTCACAACAGCCACGTGAACGCCGCCGCAAGTACCCACTGCTTAACAGCAACCTCAGACACATATTCACCTCCTTCCCACGCACGCGACACGATGACACAGCCCAGGGGACTTAGGCTCCAGATGCTCAGGGAAGATTACTAAGGCATTAGAACACAGTGCCTCTACCTATCACCACGCAGCTTTCAAGCCCCTGTTTTACCATCACCAGCCTAGATGCATCCCTAGCACCTTTTTCGCTGCAGACAGGCAGTAGAATCCCTTTCCGCAGAGCCCCGCAGACTACGCCGGCTCACAGGGGTTCAAAGAGCAAACGGCTACGTACAAGAAAATCCAACACAGCTGGCACGACTTAACAAGAATCATCGCCACTGAGTCTAAAAGTCCTCATGCGGCAGACTGGCAAAATTGGGAATAAAGACAATGATCACAATCCTCTCCATTTTTAGCACGTTAACAAGGAGAGGAAGCTTCACTGGAGGCATCTCTAGCTAGTGCCTAGTGCCATCGAGCACGCCAGCCTGGGGCAGTGAAGAGATTCAGCACGAGGAAAGCGCTTAATAACCTGTGCTACTGGTGAATGCTTCAGGACCCGCACAGTTTATGCTTAGGAAGTCTTGCGAGCCCATGGCACTTCAAGCCACCATCATGAGGACCGTGACTACGCATCACCCTTGGGCTGCAGTGGAAACGGGGTTTCCGTAAAGAAGCGCTCTCGCAGAGTTACTCAGAAAGGCCCTGCTGCAATGAGAAGCACGAGTCCCAAAACCAGCACAGATATTACCCTCCCTGACTGCTTTTCCCACAGTACTCTGATACGCTGCAAGAATTAGCAAGCAGGATCAGAGCTACATTCCAGTTGGAACAGAATCCAATACCAGATAGTTCAGAACAAAGGAAAGGGGAAAGAAAAGTATGGCGTTCGCCAAAAGTTTTGGTCCAGCCCTTCTCAGAGCAACTTTTTCTCACGTACAAATCACCTGCAAAGCACACCAGCTGTTCCTTGCAATAGCAGTGCCGGGGCGTCAGGATCCCAACCCTGCTTTACCCATTAGACTGCACCGTTCCCACTGAAGAAAGCGGGTTTTTTTTTTATTATTATTTTATACACTAATAACCATATATTTACAATACTAACACAAGACTTGACCCTGCTTCATTTTGGTCCACACCGAGCATCTTGTGCTGCTTTAATGAGACGAGCAGCAACGCGACACAAACTCCTCCAAGCATCAGTGTTCAGCCCCTACAAGCTCACCGTGCTGGAGATGAGGGTTCCCACAAGGTACATTATGTGGAAGCAGCTCCTATTTCAGATGTTTCACCTGGGTCCCTCCCTCCCTCCCGACTCGCCTCCCTCCCTCTCATCTTTTATGTCTTAAAAATGCATCACAAAAGCTTCTTTCCTGGAATTACAGGCACATCCCTTCAACCTACTTCAGGAAACTTTATCCCCTCATGCACATCTGGCCAGTCTGCTGTGCTTTTTCTGCCTTGGGAACGTCAAGACATCAGGTCAGCATCTCCTTCGCCAGCTTTAAACACGGTGATCTCAAAAAAGAAATTACTCCGATTCCTCCCTCATTTTCTGGCCTCCCCAGCTCGTCTGGCTATTGTTCTCCTCATTTCTGCCATTTCGGGGCAGCGTCTCCTGCCCAGGGATGCCTGCCAACAAGAGCAGAACGCCGTTACGAGAGGAGGCTGCTGTGAGCTGCCACCATCACAGGGAATTGATCACTGCCAGCCACGATCATAATGGACTCCTCCACCGAATGACTCTGGATGCACAGGGCTTTGGCACCGAGTCCACCACCCACATGCAATTATTAAACTGCAAACGCACGTAACGGGAGAAGGGCATGGGGACAGCGCATCAGTGCAGGCAGCAATCTCAGACGCACCACACGCAGAAGCAGAGGAATTCACTCCAAAAGCCCAGACTGCCTGGCAGGCAGGCAGGGGAAAAAATGCAACTCCAGAGCTCCGCTAAATCCAGCAGCCTGGGAGGGATGTTAATATTGAACGCTTTTGGCTGGGAGAATGAGCTCGGCAGGAAAAACTGTGATGCAGAAGCTGCAGCAATACTGGCAAACCTTTGCTGCCCCAGCTCTTCACCTTGCTCTGGGTAAGGGATCAATATATGACGCCTACTCAGCCCACGGGCACCTTCCCCGGTATACATTTTCAAGTCAGGCAGCTAAATAGTTGATTTTCCCAAGTGCTCAGCACCTCACAACCAATCCAGCAGTCAAAGCACAAGCTTTTCCCTCCGTATAGCCTTAACGATCCTCCTAGGCCAGGATGGAAAAGAAAACCTTATACTTCTGCATGCAGACAGAGAGACGGATAAACAGAGCAGCAGGGCACAACCAGAGGACTCTCTGAACGGTGCCGTCTCACGTGCACGCAAGCCACGTGGTTCTGCAGCCTGGCCGGGAGCCCCAAATCTTTCAAGTCACAGAATCATAAGATCATCAGGTTGGAAAAGACCTCTTGGATCCACCGAATCCAACCATTCCCGTCTACCACTAAACCATATCCCTCAGCACCTCACCTACCCACCTTTTAAACACCTCCAGGGATAGGGACTCGATCACCTCCCTGGGCAGCCTGCTCCAGGGCCCAATGACCCTTTCCATGGAAAATTTCTTTCTGACGTCCATTCTGAACCTCCCCTGTCGGAGCTTAAGGCCATTCCCCCTTGTCCTGTCACGTGGGAGAAGAGCCCAGCTCCCTCCTCTCCACAATCTCCCCTCAGGGAGTTGCAGAGAGCGGTAAGGTCTCCCCTCAGCCCCCTCTTCTCCAGGCTAAACAACCCCAGGTTCCCCTCAGCCGCTCCTCGCCAGGCCTGTTCTCCAGCCCCTTCCCCAGCCTCGTCGCTCTTCTCTGCACTCGCTCCAGAGCCTCAACACCCTTCTTGCGGTGAGGTGCTCAGGACTGAACACAGGATTCCAGGTGCGGTCTCACCAGTGCTCAGTACAGAGGGAGAACCTCTCTGGACCCGCTGGCCATGCCGTTCGTGATGCCAGCCAAGATGCTATTGGCTGCTAACACCAGCTTCAAGCCGTCTGTCCCAACACAGCCTTTTGGCCCCTGTGGAGTCTTGCAGAGACGTAGCAACCTCTCAGCTTCTCATCCACTCGAAGGAGATCAGAGCTGCACTTAGGATTCTTGGGTCTTTACTTGATGTCTGTGCCTGCAGCAATTCCAGGCGAGCCAGCAAATCGGTGCTGCCGAGGTGCAGTCCACGGGGCAGGTTATGAAACCCAAGTAAACCGGTCACGCATTTCCCATTTCAAGTCCTTTTCGGTTTTTTTCAGTGTTTCCAACCTTCCTGTGTTCTTTTCCTTTTCTTCCTCCTCTGCAGCCACCGGCCCTTGCTATCAGCTGTCATCTCTCTTCACAAGAACGTAGAGCCAGGGCAGAGGAGGCACTTAATTATCAGTCTGTCCTCACTGCAGGGGACACTTGGGAGTTCCATGCTGTATGCACCCGCTGCTGGAGTAACAACAGCACAGCTAAACAGCTCCCAAACCACATCAACAAGTCCTCAGTCTCCTGGTGGTGGCTGCAAAACAAGTCCTCATTCTCCTGGTGGTGGCTGCCAAAGCCCCGAGTATTTAAAAACCCCAAAAGCAAATCCTGGTTAGGCCTTTCTCTGCTCCTATCACACGCTGGAAGCTGACCTCAGGATTCCAACAGGACAAACTTCCTAGTCGAGTGTGTTGCAGGCTGCTGTGAGTGCCCAGAGAGCAGGAACCTGGGAGTCCAGAGATGAGAAAGCCAGTAAGAGTAGCCAGGAATGTAGCAGAGGGGTTTCTATCCAAGACTGACGCTCCTGCGGGGTCCCTTGCCTTCCGTGCTGGAAGCTCCAATGCCCTGGAAATGGGAGCTGTAGGCAAGGGTCAAAGCCTTCGCTTATTCGTAAGGAAGTGCTTCATTTACCCCTATGGTGTTTGACTTGAGCACATGATGTTACAGTTGTCACAAAAGCGAGCACTTCATTTGCATTTGCAGTCAGCTTGGAATTCCACTCTTCCCTTAGAGGACAGAGCGCCCCAAAGAGACGCCGATGGGACAAATGCCCGCACCTCATGTACTGTGTTCAGCTGTGGGCCCCTCACCACAAGAAGGATGTTGAGGCTCTGGAGCGAGTCCAGAGAGGAGCAACGAAGCTGGGGAAGGGGTTGGAGAACAGGCCTGATGAGGAGCGGCTGAGGGAAAACTGGGGGTGTTAAGCCTGGAGAAGAGGGGGCTGCGGGGAGACCTCATTGCTCTCTACAACTCCCTGAGGGGAGGCTGTGGAGAGGAGGGAGCTGGGCTCTTCTCCCACGTGACAGGACACGGGGGGAATGGCCTCAAGCTCCAGCAGGGGAGGTTCAGGCTGGATACCAGAACTGATACCCCTACTGACACACACGCACACACAAGAGAGGAAGGGGCAGACGGAGGAAACAAGGCACAGTTTACGCCCGTCACAACAGTCCTCCACAAGAAGACAGACCAACGCTGCCCGCTAGGAGAAATCCTGACAGAACAAGGGGCACTGCATGCCAAGAGACGAACCCGGCCCACTGCCAGCCTAACGGCAGCAGTGTATTACTCCGCACCTCATCTGGCTACCACGGGTCAGTGCCCTGGGCACCGCAGTTCCTGCCGGACCGTGGCATTCATCACAGCTGTTACAACGCCCACGGCAGGGGCGGAACTGGATAGGCATTAAGGTCCCTTCTGACCCAAACCATTCCATGATTGTATGATTCTATGTTGGGGAGTTCACCTGTTAAATCCTCCTCACCAGCAACTGTGGGGCTGCACCCCGAGTCCAAAACCTTTCCCCCACGCTTCTCCACCCAAATCCAACAGTCACTTTGGAGTTTCTCCCAACGGAACACAAAAGGGGTCATTTCCATTGCATTCCCAAGCACGGATTCCACTTGAGTCTCTCTGCATCCTAGCCACCCCCACTCTTTGTTAGAGAAGGCTAGGAAAATGCAGCCTCACTAACGGGGGCTCAAGATGTGAGGTGCCAGAGTGCTGCGGCGATTTACAGGATGTCTAAGGAGCAGGCCCAATGAAGGGATTTGTCGTCTACCATAAAGCCAGATGGATGCAAGCAGTCATTAGAAGCAATTAATTCCACGCAGCACTAAATAACTTTCCATCGTTAATGCACCTTTGTTTCACCTCACTAGAGGTACACAGGCAAATACACAAAATCAGGCACAATCCATCTGAATTTCACACATTTGCAGGCCTGGATCAGTCAGGTGACGGTAACGGGGAGACACAGAAACCCACAAGAGAATGGAACAAGATCACAGCTAAACACACGCACATGTGTAGCTGAGTGTCTCGGCCCTCCAAAGCCACCTCTGCCACCACCAGTGCCCTCCCGGGTACACGAGCCTTTTCTGCTACCCATCCTGACGTCACAACAGCCACGTGAACGCCGCCGCAAGTACCCACTGCTTAACAGCAACCTCAGACACATATTCACCTCCTTCCCACGCACGCGACACGATGACACAGCCCAGGGGACTTAGGCTCCAGATGCTCAGGGAAGATTACTAAGGCATTAGAACACAGTGCCTCTACCTATCACCACGCAGCTTTCAAGCCCCTGTTTTACCATCACCAGCCTAGATGCATCCCTAGCACCTTTTTCGCTGCAGACAGGCAGTAGAATCCCTTTCCGCAGAGCCCCGCAGACTACGCCGGCTCACAGGGGTTCAAAGAGCAAACGGCTACGTACAAGAAAATCCAACACAGCTGGCACGACTTAACAAGAATCATCGCCACTGAGTCTAAAAGTCCTCATGCGGCAGACTGGCAAAATTGGGAATAAAGACAATGATCACAATCCTCTCCATTTTTAGCACGTTAACAAGGAGAGGAAGCTTCACTGGAGGCATCTCTAGCTAGTGCCTAGTGCCATCGAGCACGCCAGCCTGGGGCAGTGAAGAGATTCAGCACGAGGAAAGCGCTTAATAACCTGTGCTACTGGTGAATGCTTCAGGACCCGCACAGTTTATGCTTAGGAAGTCTTGCGAGCCCATGGCACTTCAAGCCACCATCATGAGGACCGTGACTACGCATCACCCTTGGGCTGCAGTGGAAACGGGGTTTCCGTAAAGAAGCGCTCTCGCAGAGTTACTCAGAAAGGCCCTGCTGCAATGAGAAGCACGAGTCCCAAAACCAGCACAGATATTACCCTCCCTGACTGCTTTTCCCACAGTACTCTGATACGCTGCAAGAATTAGCAAGCAGGATCAGAGCTACATTCCAGTTGGAACAGAATCCAATACCAGATAGTTCAGAACAAAGGAAAGGGGAAAGAAAAGTATGGCGTTCGCCAAAAGTTTTGGTCCAGCCCTTCTCAGAGCAACTTTTTCTCACGTACAAATCACCTGCAAAGCACACCAGCTGTTCCTTGCAATAGCAGTGCCGGGGCGTCAGGATCCCAACCCTGCTTTACCCATTAGACTGCACCGTTCCCACTGAAGAAAGCGGGTTTTTTTTTTATTATTATTTTATACACTAATAACCATATATTTACAATACTAACACAAGACTTGACCCTGCTTCATTTTGGTCCACACCGAGCATCTTGTGCTGCTTTAATGAGACGAGCAGCAACGCGACACAAACTCCTCCAAGCATCAGTGTTCAGCCCCTACAAGCTCACCGTGCTGGAGATGAGGGTTCCCACAAGGTACATTATGTGGAAGCAGCTCCTATTTCAGATGTTTCACCTGGGTCCCTCCCTCCCTCCCGACTCGCCTCCCTCCCTCTCATCTTTTATGTCTTAAAAATGCATCACAAAAGCTTCTTTCCTGGAATTACAGGCACATCCCTTCAACCTACTTCAGGAAACTTTATCCCCTCATGCACATCTGGCCAGTCTGCTGTGCTTTTTCTGCCTTGGGAACGTCAAGACATCAGGTCAGCATCTCCTTCGCCAGCTTTAAACACGGTGATCTCAAAAAAGAAATTACTCCGATTCCTCCCTCATTTTCTGGCCTCCCCAGCTCGTCTGGCTATTGTTCTCCTCATTTCTGCCATTTCGGGGCAGCGTCTCCTGCCCAGGGATGCCTGCCAACAAGAGCAGAACGCCGTTACGAGAGGAGGCTGCTGTGAGCTGCCACCATCACAGGGAATTGATCACTGCCAGCCACGATCATAATGGACTCCTCCACCGAATGACTCTGGATGCACAGGGCTTTGGCACCGAGTCCACCACCCACATGCAATTATTAAACTGCAAACGCACGTAACGGGAGAAGGGCATGGGGACAGCGCATCAGTGCAGGCAGCAATCTCAGACGCACCACACGCAGAAGCAGAGGAATTCACTCCAAAAGCCCAGACTGCCTGGCAGGCAGGCAGGGGAAAAAATGCAACTCCAGAGCTCCGCTAAATCCAGCAGCCTGGGAGGGATGTTAATATTGAACGCTTTTGGCTGGGAGAATGAGCTCGGCAGGAAAAACTGTGATGCAGAAGCTGCAGCAATACTGGCAAACCTTTGCTGCCCCAGCTCTTCACCTTGCTCTGGGTAAGGGATCAATATATGACGCCTACTCAGCCCACGGGCACCTTCCCCGGTATACATTTTCAAGTCAGGCAGCTAAATAGTTGATTTTCCCAAGTGCTCAGCACCTCACAACCAATCCAGCAGTCAAAGCACAAGCTTTTCCCTCCGTATAGCCTTAACGATCCTCCTAGGCCAGGATGGAAAAGAAAACCTTATACTTCTGCATGCAGACAGAGAGACGGATAAACAGAGCAGCAGGGCACAACCAGAGGACTCTCTGAACGGTGCCGTCTCACGTGCACGCAAGCCACGTGGTTCTGCAGCCTGGCCGGGAGCCCCAAATCTTTCAAGTCACAGAATCATAAGATCATCAGGTTGGAAAAGACCTCTTGGATCCACCGAATCCAACCATTCCCGTCTACCACTAAACCATATCCCTCAGCACCTCACCTACCCACCTTTTAAACACCTCCAGGGATAGGGACTCGATCACCTCCCTGGGCAGCCTGCTCCAGGGCCCAATGACCCTTTCCATGGAAAATTTCTTTCTGACGTCCATTCTGAACCTCCCCTGTCGGAGCTTAAGGCCATTCCCCCTTGTCCTGTCACGTGGGAGAAGAGCCCAGCTCCCTCCTCTCCACAATCTCCCCTCAGGGAGTTGCAGAGAGCGGTAAGGTCTCCCCTCAGCCCCCTCTTCTCCAGGCTAAACAACCCCAGGTTCCCCTCAGCCGCTCCTCGCCAGGCCTGTTCTCCAGCCCCTTCCCCAGCCTCGTTGCTCTTCTCTGGACTCGCTCCAGAGCCTCAACACCCTTCTTGCGGTGAGGTGCTCAGGACTGAACACAGGATTCCAGGTGCGGTCTCACCAGTGCTCAGTACAGAGGGAGAACCTCTCTGGACCCGCTGGCCATGCCGTTCGTGATGCCAGCCAAGATGCTATTGGCTGCTAACACCAGCTTCAAGCCGTCTGTCCCAACACAGCCTTTTGGCCCCTGTGGAGTCTTGCAGAGACGTAGCAACCTCTCAGCTTCTCATCCACTCGAAGGAGATCAGAGCTGCACTTAGGATTCTTGGGTCTTTACTTGATGTCTGTGCCTGCAGCAATTCCAGGCGAGCCAGCAAATCGGTGCTGCCGAGGTGCAGTCCACGGGGCAGGTTATGAAACCCAAGTAAACCGGTCACGCATTTCCCATTTCAAGTCCTTTTCGGTTTTTTTCAGTGTTTCCAACCTTCCTGTGTTCTTTTCCTTTTCTTCCTCCTCTGCAGCCACCGGCCCTTGCTATCAGCTGTCATCTCTCTTCACAAGAACGTAGAGCCAGGGCAGAGGAGGCACTTAATTATCAGTCTGTCCTCACTGCAGGGGACACTTGGGAGTTCCATGCTGTATGCACCCGCTGCTGGAGTAACAACAGCACAGCTAAACAGCTCCCAAACCACATCAACAAGTCCTCAGTCTCCTGGTGGTGGCTGCAAAACAAGTCCTCATTCTCCTGGTGGTGGCTGCCAAAGCCCCGAGTATTTAAAAACCCCAAAAGCAAATCCTGGTTAGGCCTTTCTCTGCTCCTATCACACGCTGGAAGCTGACCTCAGGATTCCAACAGGACAAACTTCCTAGTCGAGTGTGTTGCAGGCTGCTGTGAGTGCCCAGAGAGCAGGAACCTGGGAGTCCAGAGATGAGAAAGCCAGTAAGAGTAGCCAGGAATGTAGCAGAGGGGTTTCTATCCAAGACTGACGCTCCTGCGGGGTCCCTTGCCTTCCGTGCTGGAAGCTCCAATGCCCTGGAAATGGGAGCTGTAGGCAAGGGTCAAAGCCTTCGCTTATTCGTAAGGAAGTGCTTCATTTACCCCTATGGTGTTTGACTTGAGCACATGATGTTACAGTTGTCACAAAAGCGAGCACTTCATTTGCATTTGCAGTCAGCTTGGAATTCCACTCTTCCCTTAGAGGACAGAGCGCCCCAAAGAGACGCCGATGGGACAAATGCCCGCACCTCATGTACTGTGTTCAGCTGTGGGCCCCTCACCACAAGAAGGATGTTGAGGCTCTGGAGCGAGTCCAGAGAGGAGCAACGAAGCTGGGGAAGGGGTTGGAGAACAGGCCTGATGAGGAGCGGCTGAGGGAAAACTGGGGGTGTTAAGCCTGGAGAAGAGGGGGCTGCGGGGAGACCTCATTGCTCTCTACAACTCCCTGAGGGGAGGCTGTGGAGAGGAGGGAGCTGGGCTCTTCTCCCACGTGACAGGACACGGGGGGAATGGCCTCAAGCTCCAGCAGGGGAGGTTCAGGCTGGATACCAGAACTGATACCCCTACTGACACACACGCACACACAAGAGAGGAAGGGGCAGACGGAGGAAACAAGGCACAGTTTACGCCCGTCACAACAGTCCTCCACAAGAAGACAGACCAACGCTGCCCGCTAGGAGAAATCCTGACAGAACAAGGGGCACTGCATGCCAAGAGACGAACCCGGCCCACTGCCAGCCTAACGGCAGCAGTGTATTACTCCGCACCTCATCTGGCTACCACGGGTCAGTGCCCTGGGCACCGCAGTTCCTGCCGGACCGTGGCATTCATCACAGCTGTTACAACGCCCACGGCAGGGGCGGAACTGGATAGGCATTAAGGTCCCTTCTGACCCAAACCATTCCATGATTGTATGATTCTATGTTGGGGAGTTCACCTGTTAAATCCTCCTCACCAGCAACTGTGGGGCTGCACCCCGAGTCCAAAACCTTTCCCCCACGCTTCTCCACCCAAATCCAACAGTCACTTTGGAGTTTCTCCCAACGGAACACAAAAGGGGTCATTTCCATTGCATTCCCAAGCACGGATTCCACTTGAGTCTCTCTGCATCCTAGCCACCCCCACTCTTTGTTAGAGAAGGCTAGGAAAATGCAGCCTCACTAACGGGGGCTCAAGATGTGAGGTGCCAGAGTGCTGCGGCGATTTACAGGATGTCTAAGGAGCAGGCCCAATGAAGGGATTTGTCGTCTACCATAAAGCCAGATGGATGCAAGCAGTCATTAGAAGCAATTAATTCCACGCAGCACTAAATAACTTTCCATCGTTAATGCACCTTTGTTTCACCTCACTAGAGGTACACAGGCAAATACACAAAATCAGGCACAATCCATCTGAATTTCACACATTTGCAGGCCTGGATCAGTCAGGTGACGGTAACGGGGAGACACAGAAACCCACAAGAGAATGGAACAAGATCACAGCTAAACACACGCACATGTGTAGCTGAGTGTCTCGGCCCTCCAAAGCCACCTCTGCCACCACCAGTGCCCTCCCGGGTACACGAGCCTTTTCTGCTACCCATCCTGACGTCACAACAGCCACGTGAACGCCGCCACAAGTACCCACTGCTTAACAGCAACCTCAGACACATATTCACCTCCTTCCCACGCACGCGACACGATGACACAGCCCAGGGGACTTAGGCTCCAGATGCTCAGGGAAGATTACTAAGGCATTAGAACACAGTGCCTCTACCTATCACCACGCAGCTTTCAAGCCCCTGTTTTACCATCACCAGCCTAGATGCATCCCTAGCACCTTTTTCGCTGCAGACAGGCAGTAGAATCCCTTTCCGCAGAGCCCCGCAGACTACGCCGGCTCACAGGGGTTCAAAGAGCAAACGGCTACGTACAAGAAAATCCAACACAGCTGGCACGACTTAACAAGAATCATCGCCACTGAGTCTAAAAGTCCTCATGCGGCAGACTGGCAAAATTGGGAATAAAGACAATGATCACAATCCTCTCCATTTTTAGCACGTTAACAAGGAGAGGAAGCTTCACTGGAGGCATCTCTAGCTAGTGCCTAGTGCCATCGAGCACGCCAGCCTGGGGCAGTGAAGAGATTCAGCACGAGGAAAGCGCTTAATAACCTGTGCTACTGGTGAATGCTTCAGGACCCGCACAGTTTATGCTTAGGAAGTCTTGCGAGCCCATGGCACTTCAAGCCACCATCATGAGGACCGTGACTACGCATCACCCTTGGGCTGCAGTGGAAACGGGGTTTCCGTAAAGAAGCGCTCTCGCAGAGTTACTCAGAAAGGCCCTGCTGCAATGAGAAGCACGAGTCCCAAAACCAGCACAGATATTACCCTCCCTGACTGCTTTTCCCACAGTACTCTGATACGCTGCAAGAATTAGCAAGCAGGATCAGAGCTACATTCCAGTTGGAACAGAATCCAATACCAGATAGTTCAGAACAAAGGAAAGGGGAAAGAAAAGTATGGCGTTCGCCAAAAGTTTTGGTCCAGCCCTTCTCAGAGCAACTTTTTCTCACGTACAAATCACCTGCAAAGCACACCAGCTGTTCCTTGCAATAGCAGTGCCGGGGCGTCAGGATCCCAACCCTGCTTTACCCATTAGACTGCACCGTTCCCACTGAAGAAAGCGGGTTTTTTTTTTATTATTATTTTATACACTAATAACCATATATTTACAATACTAACACAAGACTTGACCCTGCTTCATTTTGGTCCACACCGAGCATCTTGTGCTGCTTTAATGAGACGAGCAGCAACGCGACACAAACTCCTCCAAGCATCAGTGTTCAGCCCCTACAAGCTCACCGTGCTGGAGATGAGGGTTCCCACAAGGTACATTATGTGGAAGCAGCTCCTATTTCAGATGTTTCACCTGGGTCCCTCCCTCCCTCCCGACTCGCCTCCCTCCCTCTCATCTTTTATGTCTTAAAAATGCATCACAAAAGCTTCTTTCCTGGAATTACAGGCACATCCCTTCAACCTACTTCAGGAAACTTTATCCCCTCATGCACATCTGGCCAGTCTGCTGTGCTTTTTCTGCCTTGGGAACGTCAAGACATCAGGTCAGCATCTCCTTCGCCAGCTTTAAACACGGTGATCTCAAAAAAGAAATTACTCCGATTCCTCCCTCATTTTCTGGCCTCCCCAGCTCGTCTGGCTATTGTTCTCCTCATTTCTGCCATTTCGGGGCAGCGTCTCCTGCCCAGGGATGCCTGCCAACAAGAGCAGAACGCCGTTACGAGAGGAGGCTGCTGTGAGCTGCCACCATCACAGGGAATTGATCACTGCCAGCCACGATCATAATGGACTCCTCCACCGAATGACTCTGGATGCACAGGGCTTTGGCACCGAGTCCACCACCCACATGCAATTATTAAACTGCAAACGCACGTAACGGGAGAAGGGCATGGGGACAGCGCATCAGTGCAGGCAGCAATCTCAGACGCACCACACGCAGAAGCAGAGGAATTCACTCCAAAAGCCCAGACTGCCTGGCAGGCAGGCAG
>JAUMJK010002076.1:0-2500 GCA_033558105.1 Coccyzus lansbergi
AACCCTAACCCTAACCCTAACCCTAACCCTAACCCTAACCCTAACCCTAACCCTAACCCTAACCCTAACCCTAACCCTAACCCTAACCCTAACCCTAACCCTAACCCTAACCCTAACCCTAACCCTAACCCCTAACCCTAACCCTAACCCTAACCCTAACCTAACCCTAACCCTAACCCTAACCCTAACCCTAACCCTAACCCTAACCCTAACCCTAACCCTAACCCTAACCCTAACCCTAACCCTAACCCTAACCCTAACCCTAACCCTAACCCTAACCCTAACCCTAACCCTAACCTAACCCTAACCCTAACCCTAACCCTAACCCTAACCCTAACCCTAACCCTAACCCTAACCCTAACCCTAACCCTAACCCTAACCCTAACCCTAACCCTAACCCTAACCCTAACCCTAACCCTAACCCTAACCCTAACCCTAACCCTAACCCTAACCCTAACCCTAACCCTAACCCTAACCCTAACCCTAACCCTAACCCTAACCCTAACCCTAACCCTAACCCTAACCCTAACCCTAACCCTAACCCTAACCCTAACCCTAACCCTAACCCTAACCCTAACCCTAAACCCTAACCCTAACCCTAACCCTAACCCTAACCCTAACCCTAACCCTAACCCTAACCCTAACCCTAACCCTAACCCTAACCCTAACCCTAACCCTAACCCTAACCCTAACCCTAACCCTAACCCTAACCCTAACCCTAACCCTAACCCTAACCCTAACCCTAACCCTAACCCTAACCCTAACCCTAACCCTAACCCTAACCCTAACCCTAACCCTAACCCTAACCCTAACCCTAACCCTAACCCTAACCCTAACCCTAACCCTAACCCTAACCCTAACCCTAACCCTAACCCTAACCCTAACCCTAACCCTAACCCTAACCCTAACCCTAACCCTAACCCTAACCCTAACCCTAACCCTAACCCTAACCCTAACCCTAACCCTAACCCTAACCCTAACCCTAACCCTAACCCTAACCCTAACCCTAACCCTAACCCTAACCCTAACCCTAACCCTAACCCTAACCCTAACCCTAACCCTAACCCTAACCCTAACCCTAACCCTAACCCTAACCCTAACCCTAACCCTAACCCTAACCCTAACCCTAACCCTAACCCTAACCCTAACCCTAACCCTAACCCTAACCCTAACCCTAACCCTAACCCTAACCCTAACCCTAACCCTAACCCTAACCCTAACCCTAACCCTAACCCTAACCCTAACCCTAACCCTAACCCTAACCCTAACCCTAACCCTAACCCTAACCCTAACCCTAACCCTAACCCTAACCCTAACCCTAACCCTAACCCTAACCCTAACCCTAACCCTAACCCTAACCCTAACCCTAACCCTAACCCTAACCCTAACCCTAACCCTAACCCTAACCCTAACCCTAACCCTAACCCTAACCCTAACCCTAACCCTAACCCTAACCCTAACCCTAACCCTAACCCTAACCCTAACCCTAACCCTAACCCTAACCCTAACCCTAACCCTAACCCTAACCCTAACCCTAACCCTAACCCTAACCCTAACCCTAACCCTAACCCTAACCCTAACCCTAACCCTAACCCTAACCCTAACCCTAACCCTAACCCTAACCCTAACCCTAACCCTAACCCTAACCCTAACCCTAACCCTAACCCTAACCCTAACCCTAACCCTAACCCTAACCCTAACCCTAACCCTAACCCTAACCCTAACCCTAACCCTAACCCTAACCCTAACCCTAACCCTAACCCTAACCCTAACCCTAACCCTAACCCTAACCCTAACCCTAACCCTAACCCTAACCCTAACCCTAACCCTAACCCTAACCCTAACCCTAACCCTAACCCTAACCCTAACCCTAACCCTAACCCTAACCCTAACCCTAACCCTAACCCTAACCCTAACCCTAACCCTAACCCTAACCCTAACCCTAACCCTAACCCTAACCCTAACCCTAACCCTAACCCTAACCCTAACCCTAACCCTAACCCTAACCCTAACCCTAACCCTAACCCTAACCCTAACCCTAACCCTAACCCTAACCCTAACCCTAACCCTAACCCTAACCCTAACCCTAACCCTAACCCTAACCCTAACCCTAACCCTAACCCTAACCCTAACCCTAACCCTAACCCTAACCCTAACCCTAACCCTAACCCTAACCCTAACCCTAACCCTAACCCTAACCCTAACCCTAACCCTAACCCTAACCCTAACCCTAACCCTAACCCTAACCCTAACCCTAACCCTAACCCTAACCCTAACCCTAACCCTAACCCTAACCCTAACCCTAACCCTAACCCTAACCCTAACCCTAACCCTAACCCTAACCCTAACCCTAACCCTAACCCTAACCCTAACCCTAACCCTAACCCTAACCCTAACCCTAACCCTAACCCTAACCCTAACCCTAACCCTAACCCTAACCCTAACCCTAACCCTAACCCTAACCCTAACCCTAACCCTAACCCTAACCCTAACCCTAACC
>JAUMJK010002076.1:10000-118333 GCA_033558105.1 Coccyzus lansbergi
GCACAAAATACAGAGTTTAAGACGCAAGCCAACAAAGTCAAATACTAAGTACAAAATACAGAGTACAGAGTACAAAACTTAAGGCGCAAGCCAACAAAGTCAAATACTAAGTACAAAATACAGAGTACAAAGCTTAAGGCGCAAGCCAAAGTCAAATACTAAGTACAAAATACAGAGTACAAAGCTTAAGGCGCAAGCCGAAGTCAAATACTAAGTACAAAATACAGAGTACAAAGCTTAAGGCGCAAGCCGAAGTCAAATACTAAGTACAAAATACAGAGTACAAAGCTTAAGGCGCAAGCCAAAGTCAAATACTAAGTACAAAATACAGAGTACAAAGCTTAAGGCGCAAGCCAAAGTCAAATACTAAGTACAAAATACAGAGTACAGAGTACAAAGCTTAAGGCGCAAGCCAAAGTCAAATACTAAGTACAAAATACAGAGTACAGAGTACAAAGCTTAAGGCGCAAGCCAAAGTCAAATACTAAGTACAAAATACAGAGTACAGAGTACAAAGCTTAAGGCGCAAGCCAAAGTCAAATACTAAGTACAAAATACAGAGTACAGAGTACAAAGCTTAAGGCGCAAGCCAAAGTCAAATACTAAGTACAAAATACAGAGTACAGAGTACAAAGCTTAAGGCGCAAGCCAAAGTCAAATACTAAGTACAAAATACAGAGTACAGAGTACAAAGCTTAAGGCGCAAGCCAAAGTCAAATACTAAGTACAAAATACAGAGTACAGAGTACAAAGCTTAAGGCGCAAGCCAAAGTCAAATACTAAGTACAAAATACAGAGTACAGAGTACAAAGCTTAAGGCGCAAGCCAAAGTCAAATACTAAGTACAAAATACAGAGTACAGAGTACAAAGCTTAAGGCGCAAGCCAAAGTCAAATACTAAGTACAAAATACAGAGTACAGAGTACAAAGCTTAAGGCGCAAGCCAAAGTCAAATACTAAGTACAAAATACAGAGTACAGAGTACAAAGCTTAAGGCGCAAGCCAAAGTCAAATACTAAGTACAAAATACAGAGTACAAAGCTTAAGGCGCAAGCCAAAGTCAAATACTAAGTACAAAATACAGAGTACAAAGCTTAAGACGCAAGCCAAAGTCAAATACTAAGTACAAAATACAGAGTACAAAGCTTAAGACGCAAGCCAAAGTCAAATACTAAGTACAAAATACAGAGTACAAAGCTTAAGACGCAAGCCAAAGTCAAATACTAAGTACAAAATACAGTACAGAGTACAAAGCTTAAGGCGCAAGTCACCAAAGTCAAATACTAAGTACAAAATACAGAGTGCAGAGTACAAAGCTTAAGGCGCAAGCCAAAGTTAAATAATAAGTACAAAATATAGAGTTTAAGACGCAAGCCAACAAAGTTAAATAATAAGTACAAAATATAGAGTTTAAGACGCAAGCCAACAAAGTTAAATAATAAGTACAAAATATAGAGTTTAAGACGCAAGCCAACAAAGTTAAATAATAAGTACAAAATATAGAGTTTAAGACGCAAGCCAAAGTCAAATACTAAGTACAAAATACAGAGTACAAAGCTTAAGGCGCAAGCCAAAGTCAAATACAGAGTACAAAGTACAGAGTACAAAGCTTAAGACGCAAGCCAAAGTCAAATACTAAGTACAAAATACAGAGTACAGAGTACAAAACTTAAGGCGCAAGCCAACAAAGTCAAATACTAAGTACAAAATACAGAGTAGAGAGTACAAAGCTTAAGGCGCAAGCCAAAGTCAAATACAGAGTACAAAGCTTAAGGCGCAAGCCAAAGTCAAATACAGAGTACAAAATACAGAGTACAAAGCTTAAGGCGCAAGCCAAAGTCAAATACAGAGTACAAAATACAGAGTACAAAGCTTAAGGCGCAAGCCAAAGTCAAATACAGAGTACAAAATACAGAGTACAAAGCTTAAGGCGCAAGCCAAAGTCAAATACAGAGTACAAAGTACAGAGTACAAAGCTTAAGGCACAAGCCAAAGTCAAATACAGAGTACAAAGTACAGAGTACAAAGCTTAAGGCACAAGCCACCAAACTCAAATACAGAGTACAAAATACTAAGTACAGAGTGCAAAGTTTAAGGCGCAACACAAAGTCAAATACAGAGTACAGAGTACAAAGTCAAATACAGAGTACAGAGTACAAAGTCAAATACAGAGTACAGAGTACAAAGTCAAATACAGAGTACAGAGTACAAAGTCAAATACAGAGTACAGAGTTAAGGCACAATACAACAAGTCAAATAGGGAGTACAAGATACAAAGAAAAATATAGAATACAAGATAAAGTCACACAGAGTACAAAATACAAAGTTAGGGCACAACAGAATAGAGTCAAACACACAGTATAAAAGACAAACACAATACAAGATAGAAAGTTAGGGCATAATACAGAGCGCTCAGTACTAAGTCAAATACAGAGTACACAGTACAAACTCAAATAGAGAGTACAAAACACAAAGTTAGGGCACAGTACAGCAAAGTCAAACACAATGCAATACAGCAAAGTTAGGGTACAATACAGCAAAGTCAAACACAGGGCAATACAAAGTCGGGCATAGTACAAAGTCAAACACTGCAATACAACACCAGCTAACAGTGCAATATACAAACTTAGAGCACAGCACAACAGTGTAAAGTCAGAGTACAAAACAGCAAAGTCAAACAATACAATACAGTAAATTTCAGGCACAACACATCAGTACAAAGTTAAAGAATAACACAGCAGTACAAACACAGACTTAATGCAAGACAATAGTAGAAACTTAAACACAAAGCAACACCACAGTACAGAGTTTAAGGCGCAACACCACAGTACAGAGTTTAAGGCGCAACACCACAGTACAGAGTTTAAGGCGCAACACCACAGTACAGAGTTTAAGGCGCAACACCACAGTACAGAGTTTAAGGCGCAACACCACAGTACAGAGTTTAAGGCGCAACACCACAGTACAGAGTTTAAGGCGCAACACCACAGTACAGAGTTTAAGGCGCAACACCACAGTACAGAGTTTAAGGCGCAACACCACAGTACAGAGTTTAAGGCGCAACACCACAGTACAGAGTTTAAGGCGCAACACCACAGTACAGAGTTTAAGGCGCAACACCACAGTACAGAGTTTAAGGCGCAACACCACAGTACAGAGTTTAAGGCGCAACACCACAACGACTCCTCTCGCCATCCCGAGGCACAGCTCGACAGCAACTCCACTCACCATTCCAAATACTCCTTTATGTTTAGCTTTAAGCTAAACAGCCTGCAAAGCAAAAAATTACAAACAGAACATTAGACACTACCTCAAAAAGCAACCCCACCACCCCTAAAACCACACACACAAACCCTCAACCCTGAAACCCCACTTCATTCACCAAACAGCCATTCCATTTCCTGCTGGCCACAACAGGCCTTCCCTCCTAGACCCCATGGCTCCCCGGGAACGGTGTTCCTAGGCACCTCAAATTAAGCCTGCCTCGACAAAACCCTGTCCCGAGTCAGTCTGCACCCAAAACTTGGCAATGAACATGGCCTCGCAGACTGGCTGGGACAGGGGAAAAAAAACCCAGCTGGGGGGAAAAAAAAAACCCTGCTGGGAGTTTTTTATTCTATTGTATATGTTTTTTATAAGCAAGCTAAGTACCTGCAAGGCAAAACAAAACATCACACACACACAACCTCAAAAAGCAACCCCACCACCCCCAAACCACACACAAACCCTCACCATGAAACCCCTCCTCATTCACCAACCAGCCATTCCATTTCCTGCTGGCCACAACGGGCTGTCCCTCCTAGACCCCGTGGCTCCCTGGGAACAGTGTTCCTAAGTGCCTCAAAAATTAAGCCTGCCTCGACAAAACCCAGTCCCGAGTCAGTCTGCACCCAAACCTTGGCAATGAACATCGCCTCACAGACTGGCCGGGACCAGGGAAAAAAACCCAGCTGGGAGGTTTTTATTCTATTATTTTCTAAAAGAAACCTAAATGCCTGCAAAGCTAAAACCCTTCCTTCCTAGGACAAACTGCCGCCCTTCTTCCCAACATAACCCCAGACCCAATCCCACAACTTAACTTTCAGAGGTCCGAGAGCCTGAAGCCACACTTGGCAGAAACAGCCCAAATCACATCCACCGTCAAAGACAATCCAGCAGCAATCGGATTCATCTTCATCTACAAAAAGGCAGAACAAAAAGCACAGTATCAACAGTCAGTTCCACGCCACACAAGCCTACGCTCCATTTCCCTGTTACTTGACTGACCTCAAATACTCTTCCCATTCCAAAGGCAGCCCAACCTGACACCTACAAAACAGAACAGAAATACTGAGCTGACTTACTCCATAAAACCTGTCTCTGGAACATCTGTTAATGCAACAGTCTCCTCACCTCTCAGCATTCCTCTGTGTGAAGCTTCACCCCTCTATGCTGAGTGTGGCACCTGCAAAAAACACAAAAACACACATGCTAATGGACTATCCTTATAGTTAGGGAACAGCACAACAGAGCTAAGGCAAACTAACACAGCACAATACCGCAAAGTCAAAGTCAACACACAAAGCAACGCAGCAAAAACACAAACAGCACAATACCGCAAAGTCAAAGTCAACACACAAAGCAACGCAGCAAAAACACAAACAGCACAATACCGCAAAGTCAAAGTCAACACACAAAGCAACGCAGCAAAAACACAAACAGCACAATACCGCAAAGTCAAAGTCAACACACAAAGCAACGCAGCAAAAACACAAACAGCACAAAACCGCAAAGTCAAAGTCAACACACAAAGCAACGCAGCAAAAACACAAACAGCACAAAACCGCAAAGGCAAAGTCAACACAATGCAATACAGTAAAGTTATGGCGCAGAGCGGCGAAGAAGTCCCACGGGGCGCAGAGCGGCGAAGAAGTCCCACGGGGCGCAGAGCGGCGAAGAAGTCCCACGGGGCGCAGAGCGGCGAAGAAGTCCCACGGGGCGCAGAGCGGCGAAGAAGTCCCACGGGGCGCAGAGCGGCGAAGAAGTCCCACGGGGCGCAGAGCGGCGAAGAAGTCCCACGGGGCGCAGAGCGGCGAAGAAGTCCCACGGGGCGCAGAGCGGCGAAGAAGTCCCACGGGGCGCAGAGCGGCGAAGAAGTCCCACGGGGCGCAGAGCGGCGAAGAAGTCCCACGGG
Source organism: Coccyzus lansbergi (assembly GCA_033558105.1). Classification (NCBI taxonomy): domain Eukaryota; kingdom Metazoa; phylum Chordata; class Aves; order Cuculiformes; family Coccyzidae; genus Coccyzus; species Coccyzus lansbergi. The sequence goes on from JAUMJK010002076.1 coordinate 15,174, forward strand.
GCGCAGAGCGGCGAAGAAGTCCCACGGGGCGCAGAGCGGCGAAGAAGTCCCACGGGGCGCAGAGCGGCGAAGAAGTCCCACGGGGCGCAGAGCGGCGAAGAAGTCCCACGGGGCGCAGAGCGGCGAAGAAGTCCCACGGGGCGCAGAGCGGCGAAGAAGTCCCACGGGGCGCAGAGCGGCGAAGAAGTCCCACGGGGCAATATGCAAAGGTAAGGCACAATACAGCAAAGTCTAACAGGGGGGAATGTACAAAAGTTGGGGTGCAAAATACAAACTCAAATGCAGCTCAATACAGCAAAGTCGAAGTCTAGCACAGTGCAATACAACAAAGTCAAAAGGCAAATTCAAATACAGTGCAATACAACAGTGCAATACAGCCCCTCCTTGCTATGACAAACCACCCCCCTTCCTCCCAACATAACCCCAGCCCCGATCCCACAACTTAACTTCCAGAGGTCCAAGAGCCTGAAGCCACACTCGGCAGAGGCAGCCCAAATCATATCTGCTGTCAAAGATAATCTCTCAGCAATCAGGTTCCTCTTCATCTGCAAGATGAAGAAAAAAACTGCAGAACAAAACAACAGTGTCGGTCAGCTCCACACTACGCACGGCCCCTCTTGTGGCAAGTACACAGGCCCATGCTCCATCTCTCTGTAACCCAACTGACCTCAAATACTCTTCCCGTTCCAAAGGCAGCCCACGTGGCACCTAGGAAACAAAAGGGAAACGCTCAGCTGAGGTGCTCCGTAAAACTGGTCTCCTAGAGATCTGTTTAGACGACAACCTCCTCGCCTCTCAGACCATTTCTTTATGTGAAGCTGTGCCCGTCTAGGCTGCCTGTGGCACTTGCAGGAAAAAAAAGCAAAAACACACATGCTTGGATACTACCCTGAAAAAAAGACGACCCACAGACCTTATTCCCCGGGTCCTGCTCCCTTACCTTGACTGCCACCCACCTCAGGCACCAACATCTTATCCTCTCGCTTAGAGGCTTATGCACCACCTGTAACACACAGTGGGAATGCTTGCAATTCCGTTAACTAAGTCACAAGAGCAAAAACCGCTTCTTTGTGTAACTCACCATTTCTTTCCTTTGCTGACACGGCTCCCGTATCGGTATTCCATTTTGCTCATTGATCTGTAACTTCAAAGACAAAACATAAAACCAAAACACAACTACTAGCTGTGTAGGTACAAGTCATATCTAACTGCTGACTCTGCAGCTGACCCGGTTGGCTGTGACAATCTACCCCATATTCAATTGTCACCCCTCGCTGCTGGACCCGATGCCTCTGGGCCTGTAAAACTCAACATTGAATAACTTGGCCTCAGACTCGCCAATAGCTAAACAAGCGCACGGGCTGTTTCAGTTCAGGAATACCGACTCTTCTTCACACCACAGCCAGGCAGGAAAAAACCCCCATAAAATCAAACCTTAACAACCATATGCACCACATTGTCCTGAGAATTTAAACTGCTCTACCAACGCTCCTGTGGCATATCCAAGATGGCTTAGGTCATTCCCTGTGTGGCTGCGTAACCGACCAAAAATGATGCTCTTCACCCCACATATCTACAGCTACTTACTCTGTAATGCACAGTATCACCGTGCCCGTCACAGTCCAACTACACAGGTATATCTAAAGGCAGAAATTCACTAGTCTCCTTCTGCCAACTACCACTTCTTTCGCTCAGGCAGAGCAGCTCCAGCCAGATAAAAATGTGCAGGGTCTGACTCTGCACAGAAAACCAACTACGGGATGTGGAAACAAAAAGGAAACTTGGTAAGAATGACTCTCAAAAGAGAGCTGGCATCGAATGAGAAGACATAGTGAGCTGCGAGAAAGATTATGTCAGCCCTTAACAAATGGAAGACTGTGGCCCCTTAAACAAACATAGCCACAACTAGAAGGACGTGAGGCTGAGCCCCGCTTACAGACCTCAAAACAGACTGCGTGTGGAAGAAGTCCCAGAACAGGGATTTAAGAAAATGGAATAATAAGGGCTGACAACACTGATGCTTCCTGCTATGCCTGTGCAATAAGTGAGTGACCTCAAATTGCCAAAAGGCAAGACCTATCCACGCTATAAAATCACAAGGTGATAAAAGCAGTGCCCGATCAGCACCTTAAGAACAGACATCTGAGAGTCTAGAGATGAGATGACACGTGGCTCAAATGCAAATATGACATCAAGACCTGCAGAAGATTTAAGACAGAGTCTACATAATCTAAACAACAAGACAGATAAAGGCTAGAACTGCCCTGCCTGGCACACGCTAGCTTGGGGCTGAAAGTCAAACCCCTCTCCAAATGTGTAACGAGGCAAACTCTGCCTGCGCAACCTTCTACCCTAAGCTAAATCTCCTCCTTGCTGTTCTCAACATCCTGCCCTCTTCCCGGGAAAAACCACAGCCCCCTTAACTTCCTGAGGACCCAAAGCCATCCCAGGCAAAAAAACCTCTAACTGCATCAAGTAACTGGAAAAATCCTGCACTGTCACATTGTCCTGGACTATAATACACACACAAAAAAAAAAGAGACAGCAAACAGAGTGCCAAGTCAGCATCACACTGCTCGCTGCCGACATCTTGTACTAAACCCGCTGCAAAACTGTCAGGGCACCTGCCAAACCAAAGGTTCCATACATAACCAAGATACCAAATGCCAGTACTTTACTCTTCGAGACATACTTAATTTCCTCCTCGCCGCCAGCCCCGTAACGGTGAGCCCGACTACCTCACCGGCACACCAAAATGCCACACGGTCCACTTACCTCTTCTCTCTGCCGCTCCCATTACAGGAACATAGTAGTGCCGATAGCCGGGACAAAAGACAGATGAGCTGTGCGGATCAAAATTCTAGGAATTTACTAGACTTTAGTTACAGGAGTAAACAAAAAGAACTTGAAAAATTACAACCTTTACCGGTTCTCAAAAAGAATCAACACAGAAGACATAAAAAACCAGGACACTTACCAGACAGTAATGGACACTGGAAGGACAGAGGCAGGCAGCCGATGAAAAGCTCACAATGGTGGGAACTGACTACTTTAAGACCTAAACTGGAAAGTCTATGAACATAAAAATCCACACAATGGATAACAGGAACGAGGTACCAACCGCTGTGAGCAATAATAGAGCAAATCTCCCCGGTAAGTTCGGAAAAATCCCAAACTCTTCTAAACGAGGGAGGCTCGTGTGCCCACAGACCGGATGAGGAAGGATCGCTCAGCTGTTAACTGTTACGAGGCAAAATGATGACCACCCTCTTCCCTGAGAAATACAGTGGAAGACAAAGATGGAATCCTGCACTGCAGATAGGCAGCAAATCCATACCTTCAAGTAGCACAGTATCCGATATTCAGAGAGATGAAGACGGGAAGGGTGCAAATAAGTCACTTGAACAATGCAATAGGTAGAAGAGACGAGGGAGCAGAGATCTCAGTCCCAGAGATTACATTTTTTAAGGCGACCGATACTTCTCAAGATCAAATTCCTCCAATATGCAAATTGGCAATTGCCACACAAGAGACCAAATAATCCATACCTCGTGTCTGAATCTGTGCCTCAATCGCATCGTTACCTCCTACTGGCTGCACAGAGACTGGAACGACAGAAACCTGAATGACGCTTGCATCTGACCACCAAACCGATCCGAGGAAGTCTGATGAAACTATCTTCCTTTCCCAGTTCTAAACCATTAAAGTCCTTCTGCACCCCTGAAAAATCAGACAAAGAACTCTGTTTTTTTCCTAACAGAACCTGCACTATATTTTAATCCCTTGACCTTTATGAGCTGATATTCCTCGAGAGCTGTACTTCTCAGCCTTTCCCAGGGTTCCCCTGGCCCCTTGCATCATCTACCGACCCACAGAATCAACTTGCACCTCTAGGCAAGTGTACTAATATCTAAATTGTTATGTCCCGTAAGGGACCAACTACAAACTGCAGAGATTCTAGGATAAAAACATTGACCCCACAGAATGAGGAACACCCAGAACTTACCCCATAACCAGAAATGCTAAACAAAGACAAAGCACTGTAAAAGAGAAAAAATAAGCTTACCTTTCCAGCACACCCTCATCGGCTGCAAGAAGGTAAAGCAGCAGCAGAGCTCTGACCTCGAGGGAAGCCAGAGGCCGAATGAACTCTGTGGGCAAGGCCTGGGGCTTATATACACCCTGGGCCTTCATGTACATCACCTGTGAAGGTGGGGGGGTGTGAACTATCTCAGAGGTATAAATAGGAAATGGGGAGCACCTGTGTTTTACTGACTATACCTTACATTTTTGCTAAGAACTATGCCGTTACTATGCCCAAAAGCATTCTTATCAGAAATAACAGTATGCAAGCTTTCATTGCGATGCCGCTTCTCGTGATGGTAAGGTGACTAGACAGCAAAGATCTTAAAGCTAGACTTTTCGGTTCCTTTCATTTACTGTACTGCAATACAATTTTTATTCTCTGGCATCCCTATACCCATACTCTTATTTTTCTGTGTTGTTTTCTCTTTCTCCCCACCCCGCCCCGCTTCCCCCCAGTCTTTAGTATCTGTCTTGTGTCCATAGTTCTTTTTTTCCTTTTTCATCTTTTTTCCAGTCTGCGGTTTTGTTTTTTTTTTCATTTTCCCCACAATGTTACTAGCCCAGTCCCTGACTCTCTGTAATGACCAAAGAATTCCAAACCTCTTGCCTGCTTTTGCTCACACTGCCTCGACTGCAGAGCACAGCCAAGCCAAGCTAGTCCGCAACCAAACTCAAACATTAAGCTCTGCTTCCTCAGCATTCAAACCCCTCGGCTACTGCTCCAATGGATTCTCCCACGCTGTTTTGGTTATCCCCCTCCGTGGCTCCAGAGACTAGCAGAAACTACCCTCCTCACCCACCACACCTAGGGCTGCTCATTCTGTAAAGTAATAGGCTGCCCTAGACTGCAACGTCTAGTCATGTCGAAATGTTAAGCCCCGATTTGGGCCAGAATACCTCTGCTGACTCTTATCGCCTCCTCTATGCACTGGGCAGAGTGGCTCCAACCAGACATAAAGACACCCAGAACACCAAAACACACAAAACACACACTGTGAACTGGGGACAAAAGAAAAGTCACAGCAACAAGGAGGACTCCTGGGACCATGCATGCCAATGGGCAAGGCAAAGGACGGGGCTCCGAAGGAGAACCTACGGCAGCCCTGAATAAGCAAAGAACTATGCATGGTTCAAAAGATACGTGGACACAATGAGTGAGATAAACCTTTTAAAGACCTAAAGACGCTGAGGATGCACAGAACGAGTCCGAGAATAAGGATCAAGAGGACTTCAAGACCTGCAGAATATTTCAGACACAGCACGGTGACTACACAAACTAGACAACACCACCGGATACAGGCTGGAACTGCCCTGCCCGTGCAGGGTTTGGGCTGACAAGTAGGTTCCTCTGCCTTCACCTATCCAAAGAGAACTCTCCCTGCACATACCTCTCCCCTAGGCTACCTTCAAAACTACTCCGTGCTATCCCCAAGCCACCTCCCGCTTATCAACTCTGTTCCCTCAACTTAGCTTTCAGAGGGCCACCGCTGAAGCTCTCCTTGGCCAAAGCTGCTTAAGTCCGGTCTGCTTATGGAAATAATCATGCAGTCACTGGGTCCCTCTTCAGTATCTACAAGAAAAAAAGAAACAGAAAAGTACAGCATCAAAATATGAGACCGCTGCAGGCTTTAGGAGCTCAATTCAAGAAAAGCAGCACCCTAGCTAACATAAATTTTTATCCCCCATATGGTGCCAGCAACAAACTGGAGATATTCTAGGATGAATACATCACCATCCCCCACCCCCCTGCCCAGAATGAAGAATAGCAACAAGTTGCCTCACAGACAAAATGCTATAAGAAACCAAAAAAAAAAAAAACCTTACCATTCCAACATGCCCTCATCCAACACAACAAGTTAAATCCCCAGCAGAGCTCCAAACTCAAGGGAAACCAGAGGCTGAACGACCTCCCCAGCCAAGACCTGGGGCTTATATACACCCTGGGCCTTCACACACATCACCTGTGAAAGGGGTGGGGCGAACTCTCTCAAAGGTATAAATATGGTCTGGGGAGCAGCTGTGTTTGATTGACTCTCCTTTACATTCTTGGCAAGAGCTCTGCTGTTACTATGCCTGAAAGCATTCTTATGAGAAATAATAGTATGTGTGCTTTCACTGCACTGCTGCTTGTTGCAACAGTGATGGGACTAGATAGCAAACTTTTTAAAGGTGGGCTTTTTGGTTCCTTTCATTTATTGTGCTGCTACAATTTTTGTCTCCTGGGATCCCTATAACCTTGCCCTTTTATTTCTCTGTGCTCTTTTCTCTCCTTTTCCCAGTCTTCAACATCTGTTCTCTGCCCATGCTTTTTTTTTTTCTTTTCCATCTTTGTCCTATTCTGTATTTCTCATTCTTTCCCCCTACAATTTCATTGGCTTGATCCTTGTAGTTTGTTCTTTCTCTACACCTGAAAATGCTTTGCTTTTCTTTCTCTCTTTTTTTTTCTCTCTTTCCATCTCTCTTTTTCTTTCTCTATCCCTTTGTATTGCTCACTGTTGCTGTTCCAGCTTTTACATTCACTCTGTATCTTGACACTCTCCTTTACTTCTCTTACTGTTTCTGAATCTTTGTGTTAGTCTTTGCCCTTTTCTATAATCCTCTGTCTGTCTGTAGGGCTCCTTGTGCATTTCAAACTAGTCAGCTCTTTTTTACGTATGCATGTAGCTTTATAACACTCTTAGGCTGAAATGTTCCTCTAAGCTTCTGCTCAGAGAAGTGCTGTGGAAAAAGTCTGTGTGTTGATATCTTCAAGATGTCTGAAGTAGTAGAGCTTTAGGGCATTTTCTTCCCCTCTCCTCCTACCTGGCCCAGCGCTCTGTAACTCAGAGGCACGGGACCCGAGCTGACTTGCTTTTTGTATGTGCCTGGGATTCATAGCCCCTGAAACTGGAGCCTGACTAATGATGTCGCGGCAGTGGTCACATCGAGTTAGTTCTGTGAGAGGAAGGGCCGCAACTCAGCTGATAGAAGCACAGGCTGTCTCTGTCCTTGATGTAAATGTAGGAGTTTCAGAGCCTTTCCTCTTATGTCTGGAGTCTGCTGTTATAGTTAGCTTCTCTGTGACAGTTTTATTGTTCATCTCAGCCTGGACATTATCATAGAATCATAGAACAACCAGGTTGGAAGGGCCCCATCGGATCTTCTAGTCCAACCCTTCCTATCAAATGCTAAACCGAGTCCCTCAAGACCTCATCCACCCGTGCCTTAAACACCTCCAGGGAAGGCAAGTCAATCCCCTCCCTGGGCAGCCTCTGACACTGCCCAATGACCCCCTGTGTGAAAAACTTCCTCCAAATCTCCTCTGTAGCTCTGCATAGGGTGATGACTAGCCTGATGACTACACAAAAGATGGGGCTGCATGCAATGTTAAGGTTGTTGGGAGAAGGGCAAGAATAGGACCAATAACAAAAAGTTGAAAATGCCCTTTAGAGTTTGCTGCTTCATTGGTTGCTGAGAAATAACTCAGTCTCTGCGATTTTGCTACTGTATGAGACAGATCAAAGGTGCTTAATCAATGCTCAATTCTATCTAAATGGTGCATGAGAATGTGATTATGTAATGTGTAGAATCATAGAAGTAGGACCTGGCGTTTGGCCTTGTTAAACCTCATGCAATTGGACTCCAGGGAGGTTGTTCTCCCTCTGTACTCAGAAATGGTGAGACTGATTCTTGAATCCTGTGTTCACTTCTGGGCCCCTCACCACACGAAGGATGTTGAGGCTCTGGAGAAAGTTCAGAGAAAAGCAACAAAGCTAGTAAAGGGGCTGGAGAAAAGGCTGTATAAGGAACAGCTGAGAGAGCTGGGGGTGTTTATCCTGGAGAAGAGGAAGCTGAGGGGAGACCTCATTGCTCTCTACAATTAACTAAAAGGAAGTTGTGGAGAGGAGGGAGCTGGCCCCTTCTCCCAAGTGACTGGGGACAGGACGAGAGGGAGTGGCCTCAAGCTCCACCAGGGGAGATTTAGGCTAGACATTAGGAAAACTTTTTCATGGAAAGGGTCATTGGGCAGTGTCAGAGGCTGCCCAGGGAGGGGGTTGATTCATCTTCCCTGGAGGTGTTTAAGGCACAGATGGACAAGGTGCCGAGGAGCAATGTTTACTGTTTGACAGGAACAGTTGGACTCGATGATCCAGTGGGTCTCTTACAACCTGGTTGTTCTAGGATTCCATGACTCTGCCCAGTGGTGCAGCCTCTTCAGATCCCTTTGGAGCACCTCAACCCTCCAGAAGATCCATGCTTTTCCCCAGCTTAGTGTCATCCTCAAACTTGCTAAGGGAGCACTCGATGCCTTCATCCAGGTCATTGATAAAGACATTGAAGAGGGCTGGACCCAACACTGATCCTTGGGAACACCACTTGTCACTGGCCTCCAGCTGGATTTAACACCATTTCCTACCACTCTCTGGGCCCTCCATCCAACCAGTTTTCCACCCAGGAGAATGTGAGACTGTCTAGGCCAGAGGTGACAGTTTCTGAAGCAGAATGCTATGAGAAACTGTGTTGGAATTTGAAGAACAGAGAAGGAAAAATAGACGGAGAGAAACGCAGCCTGAATAGATCAGCTCGTCTCTCTGCTACCTCCAGGTGGCACAATCGCGGTACTGCAGCCCGTATCGATTAATGTGGCTCTCTGCTGCCACCGGGTGACCGTAAAGCGGTACTGCAGCCCGGGTGCCGCATGTGCAGTGTAGAGAGCAAAGTTCTCTTCTGTGAGTGGGAGACTAAGTGTAACGGGTTGGTGGTTTAATGAAAGTTTTTTACGTAAGTAGCACGGCTAGGCTTGATTTAAATTACATAAGTTAACTACATATACCTTATTTATCCATTAAGTATCAATAATCCTTGTAAAAACTTTTCAAGATTACAGTGAATATTTTACTCTTTCAGATATGATGTCAAGAAGAGTATCAATAAGTTCCATACAATACGGGTTCACTAAAGGGAGGACTTGCCTAGCAAACCTGATCACCACCAGAGATAACGTAACTCGAAGTAAGTCTCTGGAAGGGTCAGGAAGGTTTAGAAGGGTAATGAGTATCTCTAGAATACTCTGGAAGCACTTTGAAGAGTCCTGGGGTTCTCTAGAAGGGTCTAGAGGCCTTTAGATGGTCCTAGGGAAACTGGAATGTCCTTAAGGCCTTTAGAAGACCTCTCCTGGTATCTAGAAGAGTCTTGGGACTTTCATAAGAGTTCTGAGGGTATCTAGAAGTGCCTTGGCATATTTATAAGGGTCCTGAGGCTCTCTAGAAGGGTCAGGGGTATTTTAGAATGGCGGTGGGGAGCTATGGAATATCCTTAACGCTTTAGAAGAGCCCTTGAGGCTTCTAGAAGTGTCTTGGGGCGATTAGAAGGTATCTGAGGGTATCTAGAAGGGCCTGGGGGGCTTTAGAAGGGTCCTGGGATTCCCTAGAAGGATCTGAGGGCCTTGAGAATGGTGCTTGGGATGTCTGGAAATGTCTGGCTGGCTTTAGAGGGGTCCTCGGGAATCTCTAAAGGGTTTGAGGGCCTTTAGAATGCCTCTGGGAGTATCTAGAAGGGTCTCGGGATAATTAGACGTGTCCTAGGAGTATCTAGACGGGTCTTGGGGCCTTTGGAAGGGTTCATGGGGGTCTCTATAAGGGTCTGGGGGCATTTAGATGGGCTCTGAGCAGCTCTAGAAACGTCTGGGTGGCACTACAAGAGTCCTGGGTGTCTCTAGAAGGGTCTGAGTGCATTTGGAACGGTCCTGATGGGTCTCTAGAGTGGTCTGGAGGCCTTGAGAAGGGTCCTTGGATTGTCTAGAAAGGTCTGGAACTGTTTAGAATGGTACTGGGGATCCCTACTTGGGTCTGGGAGCATTTAGAAGGATCCAGGGGGGGTCTCTAGAAGGATCTGGTGGACTTGAAAATGGTCTAACCCCAACCCTAAACCTAACCCTAAACTTGACCCTAATCTTAAACCTAACCCTAACACTAACTCTAACACAAACCCCTAAACATAACCATAACCCTTACCCTAACAAAAAACCTAACACAACCCAAAATCTAACCCTAACCCAAGCACCTAAACCAACCCTAGCCCTAATCTTAACCACAAAGCTAACCCTAACGTAAATGCCAGGGTCCTGGGGGTCTCTAGAAAGGTCAGGGGGTCTTTAGAATGGTCCTGAGGCTGTCTAGAATTCTCTGGGGGCAATTTCAAGAGTCCTGGGGTTCTCTAGAAGGGTCTGGGGGTGTTTAGATTGTCCTGGGGGTCTCTGGAATGGCCTGGGGTGCTTTAGAATGGACCTGGGTGTCTCTAGAAGGGTCTGGGGGCCTCTAGAAGGGCTCTGGGGTGCTCTAGAAGGGTCTTGGCATCTTTAGAAGTGTCCTGAGGGTCTCTAGAATGCTCTGGGGGCAGTTTGAAGAGTCCCGGGGTGCTCTAGAAGGGTCATGGGGCCTTTGGATGGTCCTGGGGATTCTCTGGAATGGCCTATGGGCCTTTCAAAGGGTCCTGGTCTTCTCTAGAAGGGTGTGGGGGTCTTTAGACTGGTTCTGGAGGGCTCTAGAAGGGTCTTGGCATCTTTAGAAGGGTCCTGGGTGTGTCTAGAATGGTCTGGGGACCATTAGAATAGTCCTGCGGGCTCTAGAATGGTCTGGGGGACAATCACGCTAGCCCGAATACCTAACCCTAACCCAAAACCTAAACTTAACCCTAATCTTAAGCCTAACCCTAACACTAACTCTAACACCAAGCCCTAAACATAACCATAACCCTTAGCCTTCCCAAAACCCTAACACAAGCCCAACCCTAACCCTAACCGTAGCACCTAAACCAACCTTAGCCCTAATCTTAACCACAAAGCTAACCCTAACATAAATTCCAGGGTCCTGGGGGTCTCTGGAAATGTCAGAGGGTCTTTAGAATGGTCCTGATGCTGTCTAGGATTCTCTGGGGGCAATTTGAAGAGTCCTGGGGTTCTCTAGAAGGGTCGTGGGGCCTTTAGATGGTCCTGGGGGTCTCTGGAATGGCCCAGGGCCCATTAGAAGGGATCTGGGGCGTTCCAGAAAGGTCTTGGCATCTTTAGAAGGGTCCTGGGTGTGCCTAGAATGGTCTGGGGGCCTTTAGATGAGTCCTGTGGGCTCTTGAATGGTCTGGGGGACCGCAACCCTAGCCCCAATACCTAACCCTAACCCGAAACCTAAACTTAACCCTAATCTTAAGCCTAATCCTAACACTAACTCTAACACCAAGTCCTAAACATAACCATAACCCTTAGCCTTCCCAAAACCCTAACACAAGCCCAACCCTAACCCTAACCCTAGCACCTAAGCCAACCCTAGCCCTAATCTTAACCACAAAGCTAACCCTAACATAAATACCAGGGTCCTGGGGGTCACTGGAAAGGTCAGGGGGTCTTTAGAATGGTCCTGAGGCTGTCTAGAATTCTCTGGGAGCAATTTGAAGAGTCCTGGGATTCTCTAGAAGGGTCTGGGGGCCTTTAGATGGTCCTGGGGGTCTCTGGAATGACCCGGGGCCCATTAGAAGGGCTCTGGGGCGCTCCAGAAGGGTCTTGGCATCTTTAGAAGGGTCCTGAGTGTCTCTAGAATGCTCTGGGGGCAGTTTGAAGAGTCCTGGGGTGCTCTAGAAGGGTCGTGGGGCCTTTGGATGGTCCTGCGGGTTCTCTGGAATGGCCTATGGGCCTTTCAAAGGGTCCCGGGTGTCTCTAGAAGGGTGTGGGAGGCTTTAGACTGGTTCTGGAGGGCTCTAGAAGGGTCTTGGCATCTTTAGAAGGATCCTAGCTGTGTCTAGAATGGTCTGGGGGCCTTTAGAAGAGTCCTGCGGGCTCGAGAAGGGTCTGGGGGACATTAACCCTAGCCCCAATACCTAACCCTAACCTGAAACCTAAACTTAACCCTAATCTTAAACCTAACCCTAACACTAACTCTAACACAAAGCCCTAAACATAACCATAACCCTTAGCCTTCCCAAAACCCTAACACAAGCCCAACCCTAACCCTAACCCTAGCACCTAACCATAACCGTAACCCTAAACCCTAAGCCTAAACCCTTACCCTAATCCTAACCCGACCACCTAGCCCGGAATCCTAATACCGACCACCTAACACGGACCCCCTAGACCGGAATCCTAACACCGACCACCTAGGCCGGAATCCTAACACCGACCACCTAGGCCGGAATCCAAACACCGACCACCTAACACAGACCACCTAGACCGGAATCCTAACGCCGACCACCTAACATCGACCACTTGCGCTGGAATCCTAACACCGACAACCTAACACCAACCACCTGGGCCGGAATCCTAACACTGACCACCTAGGCCGGAATACTAACACTGACCACCTAACACCGACCACCTGCGATGGAATCTTAACACCGACCACGTAACACCGACCACCTAGGCTGGAATCCTAACACCGACCACCTAACAACGACACCTAGACTGGAATCAAAAAACCGACCACCTAACACCAGCCACCTAACACTGACCACCTAACACCTACCACCTAGGCCGGAATCCTAACACCGAGCACCTAACACCAACCACCTAGGCCGGAATCCTAACACTGACCACCTAAAACTGACCACCTAGGCCAGAATCCTAACACCGACAACCTAACACCGACTACCAAGGTCAGAATCCTAAAACCGACCACCTAAGACGGAATCCTAAAACGGACCAGCTAACATCGACCAACTAGGCCGGAATCCTAACACCGACCACCAAGACCGGAATGATAACACCGACCACTTAGGACGGATTCCTAACACCGACCACCTAGGCCGGTATCCTAACACCGACCACCTAGGCCGGAATCCTAACACCTCCTAATCCCAAACTCCTCGACCCGATACGACAGGGACAAAATTCCTCGACTCGACTCGACCCGGCCCAAACTCCTCGACTCGACTCAACTCGGCCCAAACTCCTCGACTCTACTAGACTCGACCCAAATTCCTCGACTCGACTCGGGCAAAACTCCTCGACTCCACTCGGGCCAAACTCCTTGAATCGACTCGACTCGGCCCAAACTCTTCGACTCGACTCTTCCCGAATTCCTCGACTCAACTTAACTCTGCGCAAACTCCTCGACTATACCCAACTCGGTCCAAACTCCTCGACTCGACTCTACTCGGCCCAAACTCCTCGACTCTACTCGGCCCAAACTCCTCGACTCTACTCGGCCCAAACTCCTCGACTCTACTCGGCCCAAACTCCTCGACTCTACTCGGCCCAAACTCCTCGACTCTACTCGGCCCAAACTCCTCGACTCTACTCAGCCCAAACTCCTCAACTCTACTAAGCCCAAACTCCTCGACTCGACTAGGCCCAAACTCCTAGACTTGACTAGACTAGACTCGGCCCAAATTCCTTGACTCGACTCGGCTCAAACTCGTCGATTCGACTTGTCTCGGCCCACACACCTCGACTCGACTCAACTCGACTCGGCCCAAACTCCTCGACTCGACTCAGCCCAAACTCCTCGACTTGACTCGACTCGGCCCAAACTCCTCGACTCGACTCGGCCCAAACTCCTCGACTCGACTATACTCGGAGCAAACTCCTCGACTCGACTAGGTAAAAACTCCTCGATTCGACTCGGACCAAACTTCTCGACTCTACTCGGCGCAAACTCCTCGACTCGACTCGGCCCAAACTCGTCAACTAGACTGGACTCGGCCCAAACTCCTCGACTCGAATTGGCCCAAAATCCTCGACTCGACTCGACCCAAACTCCTCTACTCGACTCAGCCCAAACTCCTCGACTCGACTCGACTCGGCCCAAACTCCTCGACTCGACTCGACTCGGCCCAAACTCCTCGACTCGACTCGACTCGGCCCAAACTCCTCGACTCGACTCGACTCGGCCCAAACTCCTCGACTCGACTCAATTCGACCCAAACTCCTCGACTCGACTCGACTCGGCCTAAACTCCTCCACTCGACTCGACTCGGCCTAAACTCCTCCACTCGACTCGACTCGGCCTAAACTCCTCCACTCGACTCGACTCGGCCTAAACTCCTCCACTCGACTCGACTCGGCCTAAACTCCTCCACTCGACTCGACTCGGCCTAAACTCCTCCACTCGACTCGTCCCAAACTCGTCGACTCGACTCGACTCGTCCCAAACTCGTCGACTCGACTAGTCCCAAACTCGTTGACTCGACTCGACTCGGCTTAAACTAGTCGACTCGACTCGACTCGGCCCAAACTCCTCGACTCGGCGAAAACTTATCGACTCGACTCGGTCCAAACTCCTCGACTCGATTCGACTCGATTTTGCCCAAACTCGTCGACACGACTCCACTCGGTCCAAACTCATCGACTCGACTTGACTCGGCCCAAACGCCTCGACTTGACTCGGCCCAAACGCCTCGACTCGACTCGGCCCAAACTCCTCGACTCGACTCGACACGGCCCAAATTCCTCGACTCGACTCGACTCGACTCGGCCCAAACTCCTCGACTCGACTCAATTCGACCCAAACTCGTCGACTCGACTCGACTACGGCCAAACTCCTTGACTCGACTCGGTCCAAACACGTCCACGCGACTCGATTCGGCCCAAACTCCTCGACTCGACTCGGCCCAAACTCCTCGACTCGACTCGGCCCAAACTCGTCGACTCGACTAGACTCGGCCCAAACTCGTCGACTCGACTCGACTCGGCCCGATCTCCTCGACTCGGCCCAAACTCGTTGACTCGACTTGACTACGGCCAAACTCCTTGACTTGACTCGACTCGGTCCAAACACGTCCACGCGACTCGACTCGGCCCAAATTCCTCGACTCGACTCGGCCCAAACTCCTCGACTCGACTCGGCCCAAATTCCTCGATTCGACTCGGCCCAAACTCGTCGACTCGACTCGGCCCAAACACCTCGACTCGACTCGACTTGGACCAAACTCGTCGAGTCGACTTGACTCGACCCACACTCCTCGACTCGACTCGACTTGGCCCTAACTCGTCGAATCGACTTGACTCGGTCAAAACTAGTAGACTCGACTCGAATCAGCCCAAACTCCTCGACTCGACTCGGCCCAAACTTCTGAACTCCACTCGGCCCAAACTCCTCGACTCGACTCGACTCAACCCAAACTCCCCGACTCGACTCGACTCAGCCAAAACTCCTTGACTCCACTCGGTCCAAATTCCTCGACTCGACTCGACTCGGCCCAAACTCCTCGACTCGACTCGGCCCAAACTCCTCGACTCGACTCGGCCCAAACTCCTCGACTCGACTCGGCCCAAACTCCTCGACTCGACTCGGCCCAAACTCCTCGACTCGACTCGGCCCAAACTCCTCGACTCGACTCGGCCCAAACTCCTCGACTCGACTCGGCCCAAACTCCTCGACTCTACTCGGCCCAAACTCCACGACTCTACTCAGCCGAAACTTCTCGACTCTACTAAGCCCAAACTCCACGACTCGACTAGGCCCAAATTCCTAGACTCGACTAGACTCGACTCGGCCCAAATTCCTAGACTCGACTAGACTCGACTCGGCCCAAATTCCTTGACTCGACTCGGCTCAAACTCGTCGATTAGACTTGTCTCGGCCCACACACCTCGACTCGACTCAACTCGACTCGGCCCAAACTCCTCGACTCGACTCGACTCAGCCCAAACTCCTCGAATCGACACGGCACAAACTCGTCGACTCGACTCGACTCGGCCCAAACTCCTCGACTCGACTCTACTCGGCCAAAACTCGTCAACTAGACTCGACTCGGCCAAAACTCGTCAACTAGACTCGACTCGGCCCAAACTCGTCGACTCGACTCGACTCGGCCAAAACTCGTCAACTAGACTCGACTCGGCCCAAACTCCTCGACTCGACTCGATTCGACCCAAACTCGTCGACTCGACTCGACTGCGGCCAAACTCCTTGACTCGATTCGGTCCAAACACGTCCACGCGACTCGATTCGGCCCAAACTCCTCGTCTCGACTCGGCCCAAAATTCTCAACTCGACTCGGCCCAAACTCGTCGACTCGACTCGGCCCAAACTCCTCGACTAGTTTCGACTCGCCCCAAACTCCTTGACTCGAATCGGCCCAAGCTCGTCGACTTGACTCTACTCGGCCCAAACTCCTCGACTCTACTCGGCCCAAACTCCTCGACTCGGCACAAACTCGTCGACTCGACTCGGTCCAAACTCCTCGACTCAACTGACTAGGCCCAAAGTCCTCGACTCGACTCGGCCCAAAAGCCTCGACTCGACTCGACCCAAACTAATCGACTCGAATCTACTCGGCCCGAACTCCTCGACTCGACTCAGTCCAAACTCCTCAACTCGTCTAGACTCGCCCCAAACTCTTTGACTCGAGTCGACCCAAACTCCTCGACTCGACTCGGCCCAAACTCCTCGACTCAACTCGGCCCAAACTCGTCGACTCGACTCGGCCCAAACTCCTCGACTAGTTTCGACTTGCCCCAAACTCCTTGACTCGAATCGGCCCAAGCTCGTCGACTTGACTCTACTCGGCCCAAACTTCTCGACTCTACTCGGCCCAAACTCCTCGACTCGGCACAAACTCGTCGACTCGACTCGACTCGGTCCAAACTCCTCGACTCGACTGACTAGGCCCAAAGTCCTCAACTCGACTCGGCCCAAAGTCCTCGACTCGACTCGGCCCAAACTCCTCGACTCGACTCGGCCCAAACTCCTCGACTCGACTCGGCCCAAACTCCTCGACTCGACTCGGCCCAAACTCCTCGACTCGACTCGGCCCAAACGCCTTGACTCGACTCGACCCAAACTCCTCGATTCGACTCAACCCAAACTCCTCGACTAGACTCCACTCGACTGGGCCCAAAATCCTCGACTTGACTCAGCCCAAACTGCTCGACTTGACTAGGCCCAAACTCCTCGACTCTACTCGACTCAGCCCAAACTACTCGACTCTACTCAGCACAAACTCCTCAACTCGACTTGACCCAAACGCTTTGAATCTACTCGACTCGGCCAAACTCCTCGACTCGACTCGGCCAAACTCCTCGACTCGACTAGGCCCAAACTCCTCGACTCGACTGAGCCCAAAATCTGCGACTCGACTCGACTCAGCCCAAACTCCCCAACTCGATTAGACTCGGCCAGAAATCCTCAACTCGACTCGACTCGGCCCAAACTCCTCGACTCGACTCGGCCCAAACTCCCCGACTCGACTCGACTCGGCCCAAACTCCCCGACTCGACTCGACTCAGCCCAAACTCCCCAACTCGATTCGACTCGGCCCGAACTCCTCGACTCGACTCGACTCGGTCCGAACTCCTCGACTTGACTCGACTCGGCACAAACTCGTCAACTAGACTCGACTCGGCCCAAACTCCTCTACTCGACTCGACTCGGCCCAAACTCCTCTACTCGACTCAGCCCAAGCTGCTAGACTCGACTCGACTCGCCCAAACTCCTCGACTCGACTCGACCCAAACTCCTCTACTCGACTCAGCCCAAGCTGCTAGACTCAACTCGACTCGGCCCAAACTCCTCGACTCGACTCGACTCGGCCCAAACTCGTCGACTCGACTCGACTCGGCCCAAACTCGTCGACTCGACTCGACTACGACCAAACTCGTCGACTCGACTCGACTACGACCAAACTCCTTGACTTGACTCGACTCGGTCCAAACACGTCCACGCGACTCGACTCGGCCCAAACTCCTCGACTCGACGCGGCCCAAACTCCTCGACTCGACGCGGCCCAAACTCCTCGACTCGACTCGGCCCAAACTCGTCGACTCGACTCGGCCCAAACACCTTGACTCGACTCGACTTGGACCAAACTCGTCGAGTCGACTCGACTCGACCCACACTCCTCGACTCGACTCGACTTGGCCCTAACTCGTCGAATCGACTCGACTCGGTCAAAACTAGTAGACTCGACTCGAGTCGGCCCAAACTCCTCGACTCGACTCGGCCCAAACACCTTGACTCGACTCGACTCGGCCCAAACTCGTCGACTCGACTCGACTCGGCCCAAACTCGTCGACTCGACTCGACTCGGCCCAAACTCGTCGACTCGACTCGACTCGGCCCAAACTCGTCGACTCGACTCGACTCGGCCCAAACTCGTCGACTCGACTCGACTCGGCCCAAACTCGTCGACTCGACTCGACTACGGCCAAACTCCTTGACTTGACTCGACTCGGTCCAAACACGTCCACGCGACTCGACTCGGCCCAAACTCCTCGACTCGACGCGGCCCAAACTCCTCGACTCGACGCGGTCCAAACTCCTCGACTCGACGCGGTCCAAACTCCTCGACTCGACGCGGCCCAAACTCCTCGACTCGACGCGGCCCAAACTCCTCGACTCGACGCGGCCCAAACTCCTCGACTCGACTCGGCCCAAATTCCTCGATTCGACTCGGCCCAAATTCCTCGATTCGACTCGGCCCAAACTCGTCGACTCGACTCGGCCCAAACACCTTGACTCGACTCGACTTGGACCAAACTCGTCGAGTCGACTCGACTCGACCCACACTCCTCGACTCGACTCGACTTGGCCCTAACTCGTCGAATCGACTCGACTCGGTCAAAACTAGTAGACTCGACTCGAATCGGCCCAAATTTCTGAACTCCACTCGGCCTAAACTCCTCGACTCGACTCGACCCAAACTCCTCGACTCGACTCGACTCAACCCAAACTCCCCGACTCGACTCGACTCAGCCAAAACTTCTCGACTCCACTCGGTCCAAACTCCTCGACTCGACTCGACTCGATTTGGGCATAACTCGTCGACACGACTCCACTCGGTCCAAACTCATAGACTCGACTCGACTCGGCCCAAACTCATCGACTCGACTCTACTCGGCCAAAACTCCTAGACTCGACTCGTCCTAAACACCTCGACTCGATTAGGCCCAAACTTGTCAACTAGACGCGACTGGGAGCAAAGTCGTCGACTCGACTCGACTCGGCCCAAACTACTCGACTCGACTCGACTAGGCCCAAACTCGTCTACTCGACTCCGCCCAAACTCCAAGACTCGAGTCGACTCGACCCAAACTCCTCAAATCGACTCAGCCCAAACTAGTCGACTCGACTCGACTCGACCCAAACTCCTCGACTCGGCCCAAACTCCAAGACTCGACTCGGCACAAACTCCTCATTTCGACTCGCACCAAACTCCTTGACTAGACTCGGCCCAAACTCCTCGATTCGACTCGACCCAAACTAATCGACTCGAATCTACTCGGCCCGAACTCCTCGACTCGACTCAGTCCAAACTCCTCAACTCGTCTAGACTCGGCCCAAACTCCTCGACTCGACTCGGCCCAAACTCCTCGACTCGACTCGGCCCAAACTCCTCGACTCAACTCGGCCCAAACTCGTCGACTCGACTCGGCCCAAACTCCTCGACTAGTTTCGACTCGCCCCAAACTCCTTGACTCGAATCGGCCCAAGCTCGTCGACTTGACTCTACTCGGCCCAAACTCCTCGACTCTACTCGGCCCAAACTCCTCGACTCAACTCGGCCCAAACTCGTCGACTCGACTCGGTCCAAACTCCTCGACTAGACTGACTCGGCCCAAAGTCCTCGACTCGACTCGGCCCAAAGTCCTCGACTCGACTCGGCCCAAAGTCCTCGACTCGACTCGGCACAAACTCCTCAACTCGACTCGGCACAAACTCCTCGACTCGACTCAGCACAAACTCCTCGAATCGACTCGGCCCAAACGCCTTGACTCGACTCGACCCAAACTCCTCGATTCGACTCAGCCCAAACTCCTCGACTAGACTCCACTCGACTGGGCCCAAAATCCTCGACTTGACTCAGCCCAAACTGCTCGAATTGACTAGACCCAAACTCCTCGACTCTACTCGACTCAGCCCAAACTACTCGATTCTACTCGGCACAAACTCCTCAACTCGACTTGGCCCAAACGCCTTGAATCTACTCGACTCGGCCAAACTCCTCGACTCGACTCGGCCAAACTCCTCGACTCGACTAGGCCCAAACTCCTCGACTCGACTGAGCCCAAAATCTGCGACTCGACTCGACTCAGCCCAAACTCCCCAACTCGATTAGACTCGGCCAGAAATCCTCAACTCGACTCGACTCGGCCCAAACTCCTCGACTCGACTCGACTCGGCCCAAACTCCTCGACTCGACACGACTCAGCCCAAACTCCCCGACTCGACTCGACTCAGCCCAAACTCCCCAACTCGATTCGACTCGGCCCGAACTCCTCGACTCGACTCGACTCGGCCCGAACTCCTCGACTTGACTCGACTCGGCACAAACTCGTCAACTAGACTCGACTCGGCCCAAACTCCTCTACTCGACTCGACACGGCCCAAACTCCTCTACTCGACTCAGCCCAAGCTGCTAGACTCGACTCGACTCGCCCAAACTCCTCGACTCGACTCGACCCAAACTCCTCTACTCGACTCAGCCCAAGCTGCTAGACTCAACTCGACTTGGCCCAAACTCCTCGACTCGACTCGACTCGGCCCAAACTCCTCGACTCGACTCGGCCCAAACTCCTCGACTCGACTCGACTCGGCCAAAACTCCTCGACTCGACTCGACTCGGCCTAAACTCCTCGACTCGACTCGACTCGGCCTAAACTCCTCGACTCGACTCGACTCGGCCTAAACTCCTCCACTCGACTCGACTCGGCCTAAACTCCTCCACTCGACTCGACTCGGCCTAAACTCCTCCACTCGACTCGTCCCAAACTCGTCGACTCGACTCGACTCGTCCCAAACTCGTCGACTCGACTAGTCCCAAACTCGTTGACTCGACTCGACTCGGCTTAAACTAGTCGACTCGACTCGACTCGGCCCAAACTCCTCGACTCGGCGAAAACTTATCGACTCGACTCGGTCCAAACTCCTCGACTCGACTCGACTCGATTTTGCCCAAACTCGTCGACACGACTCCACTCGTTCCAAACTCATCGACTCGACTTGACTCGGCCCAAACGCCTCGACTTGACTCGGCCCAAACGCCTCGACTCGACTCGGCCCAAACTGCTCGACTCGACTAGGCCCAAACTCCTCGACTCGACTCGGCCCTAACTCCTCGAATCTACTCGACTCAAACTCCTCGACTCGACTCGAGTTTGCCCAAACTCATTGACTCGACTCTACTCAGCCCAAACTCCCCAAATCGACTCGACTCGGACCAAACACTTCGAGTCGACTCGATTTGACCCACACTCCTCGACTCTACTCGACCCAAACTCCTAAACTCGACTCGGCTCAGCCCAAACTCCTCGACTCGACTTGACTCGACTCGACTCGCCCAAAACTCCTAAACTGGACTCAGCCCAAACTCCTCGACTCGACTCGGCCAAACTCCACGACTCGACTCGACTAAACCCAAACTCCCCGACTCGACTCGGCCAAAACTCCTCAACTCGACTCGGCCAAAACTCCTCGACTCCACTCGGTCCAAACTCCTCGACTCGACTCGATTTGGCCCAAACTCGTCGACACGACTCCACTCGGTCCAAACTCATCGACTCGACTTGACTCGGCCCAAACGCCTTGACTCGACTCGGCCCAAACTCCTCGACTCGACTCGACTCGGCCAAAAATCCTCGACTCGACTTGACTCGGCCCAAAATCCTCGACTTGACTCGGCCAAAACTCCTCATTCTAGTCGACTCGGCCCACACTCATCGACTCGACTCGGCCTAAACTCCTCGACTCGACTAGGCCCAAACTCGTCGACTAGACTCGACTCGGAGCAAAGTCGTCGACTCGACTCGACTCGGCCAAAACTAGTCGACTCGACTCGATTCGGCCCAAACTCGTCGACTCGACTCGACTCGGCCCAAACTCCAAGACTCGACTCGGCACAAAATCCTCGTTTCTACTCGCACCAAACACCTTGACTAGACTCGGCCCAAACTCTTCGACTCGACACTACTCGGCCCGAACTCCTCGACTCGGCCCAAACTCCTCGACTCGGCCCAAACTCCTCGACTCGGCCCAAACTCCTCGACTCGGCCAAAACTCCTCGACTCGGCCCAAACTCCTCGACTCGGCCAAAATTCCTCGACTCGACTCGACTCGGCCTAAACTCCTCGACTTGACTCGGCCTAAACTCCTCGACTCGACTCGAGTCGGTTTAAACTCGTTGAATCGACTCGAGTCGGTCCAAACTCCTCGACTCGACTCAGCCCAAACTGCTCGACTCGACTCGGCCCAAACTCCTCGACTCTACTCGACTCAGCCAAAACGACTCGACTCGACTCGTCCCAAAATCGTCGACTCGACTCGAGTCGTCCCAAACTCATCGACTCGACTCGACTCGGCCTAAACTAGTCGACTAGACTCGGCACAAACTCCTCGACTCGAGTCGACTCGACTCAGCCCAAACTCCCCAACTCGACTCGACTCGGTCCAAACTCCTCGACTCGACTCGGTCCAAACTCCTCGACTCGACTCGGCCCAAACTCCTCGACTCGACTCGGCCCAAACTCGTCGACTAGACTCGACTCGGCCCAAACTCGTCGACTCGACTCGACTCGGCCCAAACTCCTTGACTCGAGTGGGCCCAAGCTCGTCGACTAGACTCGACTCGGCCCAAACTTCTCGACTCTACTTGGCTCAAACTTCTCGACTCTACTCGGCCCAAACTTCTCGACTCTACTCGGCCCAAAATCCTCGACTCGACTCGGCCCAAACTCCTCGACTCGACTCGGCCCAAACTCCTCGACTCGACTCGGCCCAAACTCCTCGACTCGACTCGGCCCAAACTCCTCGATTCGACTCGGCCCAAACTCCTCGATTCGACTCGGCCCAAACTCCTCGACTCGACTCGGCCCAAACTCCTCGATTCGACTCGGCCCAAACTCCTCGATTCGACTCGGCCCAAACTCCTCGATTCGACTCAGCCCAAACTTCTCCACTAGACTCGACTCGACTCGGCCCAAACTCCTCGATTCGACTCAGCCCAAACTGCTCGAGTCGACTAGGCTCAAACTCCTCGACACTACTCGACTCGGCACAAACTCCTCGACTCGACTCGGCACAAACTCCTCGACTCTACTCGATTCGGCCCAAACTCCTCGACTCGAATCGGCCCAAACTCCTTTAGTCGACTCGACTCAGCCCAAACTCCCCAACTCGACTCGACTCAGCCCGATCTCCTCGACTCGACTTGACTCGGCCCAAACTTGTCGGCTCGACTCGGCCCAAACTCCTAAACTCGACTCAGCCCAAACACCTCGACTCTACTCGGCCCAAACACCTCGGCTCGACTCGACTCAGCCCAAACACTTCGAGTCGACTCGACTCGGCCCAAACTCCTCGACTAGACTGGACTCGACTGGGCCCAAACTCCTCGACTCGACTCGGCTCAAACTCCTCGACTCGTGTCGACTCGACTCAGCCGAAACTCCCCAACTCGACTCGACTCGACCCAAACTTCTGAACTCTACTCGGCCCAAACTTCTGAACTCGACTAGGCCCAAACTCCTTGACTCGACTAGGCCCAAACTCCTCGACTCGACTAGGCCCATACTCCTCGACTCGACTCGGCCAAAACTCCGCGACTCGACTCGGCCCAAACTCGTCGACTCAATTCTACTCGGCCCAAACTCCTTCACTCGACTCGATTCGGCCCAAACTCGTCGGCTCGACTCGGCCCAAACTTCACAACTCGACGCGGCCCAAACTCGTCGACTAGACTCGACTCGGCCCAAAAAACTCGACTCGACTCGGCCCAAACACTTCGAGTCGACTCGACTGGGCCCAAACTCCTCGAGTCGCCTAGACCCAAACACCTCGACTCGACTCGGCTCAGCCCAAACTCCTCGACTCGACTCGACTCGGCCAAAACTCCTCAACTCGACTCAGCCCAAACTGCTCTACTCGACTCGGCCAAACTCCACGACTCGACTCGACTCAACCCAAACTCCCTGACTCGACTCGACTCGGCCAAAACTCCTCGACTCGGCCAAAACTCTTCGACTCCACTCGGTCCAAACTTTTCGACTCGACTCGACTCGGCCCAAAATCCTCGACTTGACTCAGCCAAAACTCCTCGATTCTAGTCGACTCGGCCCAAACTCATCGACTCGACTCTACTCGGCCAAAAGTCCTAGACTCGACTCGGCCTAAACTCCTCAACTCGACTAGGCCCAAACTCGTCGACTAGACTCGACTCGGAGCAAAGTCGTCGACTCGACTCGGCCCAAACTACTCGACTCGACTAGGACAAAACTCGTCTACTCGACTCCGCCCAAACTCCAAGACTCGAGTCGACTAGACTCAAACTCCTCGAATCGACTCGGCCCAAACTCGTCGACTCGACTCGATTCGGCCCAAACTCGTCGACTCGACTAGGCCCAAACTCCAAGACTCGACTCGGCACAAACTCATCGTTTCGACTCGCACTAAACTCCTTGACTAGACTCGGCCCAAACTCCTCGATTCGACTCTACTCGGCCCAAAAGCCTCGACTCGACTCTACGCAAACTCGTCGACTCGAATCAACTCGGCCCGAACTCCTCGACTCGACTCGTCCCAAACTCCTCAACTCGTCTAGACTCGCCCCAAACTCCTTGACTCGAGTCGGACCAAACTCCTCGACTCGACCCAAACTCCTGGACTTGACTCGGCCCAAACTCCTCGACTTGACTCGACTCGGCCCAAACTTCTCGACTCGACTCACTCGGCCCAAAGTCCTCGACTCGACTCGGCCCAAACTCCTCGACTCGACTCGGCCCAAACACCTCGACTCGACTCGGCCCAAACACCTCGACTCGACTCGGCCCAAACACCTCGACTCGACTCGGCCCAAACACCTCGACTCGACTCGGCCCAAACTCCTCGACTCGACTCGGCCCAAACTCCTCGACTCGACTCGGCCAAAACTCCTCGACTCGACTCGGCCAAAACTCCTCGACTCGACTCGGCCCAAACTCTTCGACTCGACTCGGCCCAAACTCCTCGACTCGACTCGGCCCAAACTCCTCGACTCGACTCGGCCCAAACTCCTCGACTCGACTCGACTCGGCCCAAACTCCTCGAATCGACTCGACTCGGCACAAACTGCTCGACTCGACTCGGCAGAAACTGCTCGACTCGACTCGGCCCAAACGCCTCGACTCGACTCGACCCAAACTCCTCGATTTGACTCGGCCCAAACTCCTCGACTAGACTCGACTAGACTGGGCCCAATCTCCTCGACTCGGCCCAAACTCCTCGACTCGACTCGGCCCAAACTCCTAGACTCTACTAAACTCAGCACAAACTCACCGACTCGACTCGGACAGAATGCCTCGACTCGACTCGGCCCAAACGCCTCGACTCGAATCGACCCAAACTCCTCGACTCGACTCGACCCTAACTCCTCGAATCGACTCGACTCGACCCAAACTCCTCGACTCGACTCGACTCCGGCCAAATTCCTAGACTCGACTCGACTCGGCCCTAACACGTCCACGCGACTCGACTCGGCCCAAACTCCTCGACTCGACTCGGCACAAACTCCTCGTCTCGACTCGGCCCAAACTCCTCGACTCGACTCGACTCGACTTGGTCCAAACTCGTCGACTCGACGACACTCTGCCCAAACTCGTTTACTCGATTCTGCTCGGCCCAAACGCCTCGACTCTACTCGACTCGGCCAAAACTCCTTTATTCTAGTCGACTCGTCCCAAATTCATCGACTTGACTCGACGCAACCCAAACTCCTAGACTCGACTCGGCCTAAACTCCTCGACTCGACAAGGCCCAAACTCTTCGACTCGACTCTACTCGGCCCTAACTCCTCGACTCGACTCGGCCCAAACTCCTCGGCTCGGCCCAAACTCCTCGGCTCAGCCCAAACTCCTCGACTCGACTCGACTCGGCCAAAACTCCTCGACTCGACTCGACTCGGCCAAAACTCCTCGACTCGACTCGACTCGGCCAAAACTCCTCGACTCGACTCGACTCGGCCAAAACTCCTCGACTCGACTCGACTCGGCCTAAACTCCTCCACTCGACTCGACTCGGCCTAAACTCCTCCACTCGACTCGACTCGGCCTAAACTCCTCCACTCGACTCGTCCCAAACTCGTCGACTCGACTCGACTCGTCCCAAACTCGTCGACTCGACTAGTCCCAAACTCGTTGACTCGACTCGACTCGGCTTAAACTAGTCGACTCGACTCGACTCGGCCCAAACTCCTCGACTCGGCGAAAACTTATCGACTCGACTCGGTCCAAACTCCTCGACTCGACTCGACTCGATTTTGCCCAAACTCGTCGACACGACTCCACTCGGTCCAAACTCATCGACTCGACTTGACTCGGCCCAAACGCCTCGACTTGACTCGGCCCAAACGCCTCGACTCGACTCGGCCCAAACTGCTCGACTCGACTAGGCCCAAACTCCTCGACTCGACTCGGCCCTAACTCCTCGAATCTACTCGACTCAAACTCCTCGACTCGACTCGAGTTTGCCCAAACTCATTGACTCGACTCTACTCAGCCCAAACTCCCCAAATCGACTCGACTCGGACCAAACACTTCGAGTCGACTCGATTTGACCCACACTCCTCGACTCTACTCGACCCAAACTCCTAAACTCGACTCGGCTCAGCCCAAACTCCTCGACTCGACTTGACTCGACTCGACTCGCCCAAAACTCCTAAACTGGACTCAGCCCAAACTCCTCGACTCGACTCGGCCAAACTCCACGACTCGACTCGACTAAACCCAAACTCCCCGACTCGACTCGGCCAAAACTCCTCAACTCGACTCGGCCAAAACTCCTCGACTCCACTCGGTCCAAACTCCTCGACTCGACTCGATTTGGCCCAAACTCGTCGACACGACTCCACTCGGTCCAAACTCATCGACTCGACTTGACTCGGCCCAAACGCCTTGACTCGACTCGGCCCAAACTCCTCGACTCGACTCGACTCGACTCGGCCAAAAATCCTCGACTCGACTTGACTCGGCCCAAAATCCTCGACTTGACTCGGCCAAAACTCCTCATTCTAGTCGACTCGGCCCACACTCATCGACTCGACTCGGCCTAAACTCCTCGACTCGACTAGGCCCAAACTCGTCGACTAGACTCGACTCGGAGCAAAGTCGTCGACTCGACTCGACTCGGCCAAAACTAGTCGACTTGACTCGATTCGGCCCAAACTCGTCGACTCGACTCGACTCGGCCCAAACTCCAAGACTCGACTCGGCACAAAATCCTCGTTTCTACTCGCACCAAACACCTTGACTAGACTCGGCCCAAACTCTTCGACTCGACACTACTCGGCCCGAACTCCTCGACTCGGCCCAAACTCCTCGACTCGGCCCAAACTCCTCGACTCGGCCCAAACTCCTCGACTCGGCCCAAACTCCTCGACTCGGCCAAAACTCCTCGACTCGGCCCAAACTCCTCGACTCGGCCCAAACTCCTCGACTCGACTCGACTCGGCCTAAACTCCTCGACTTGACTCGGCCTAAACTCCTCGACTCGACTCGAGTCGGTTTAAACTCGTTGAATCGACTCGAGTCGGTCCAAACTCCTCGACTCGACTCAGCCCAAACTGCTCGACTCGACTCGGCCCAAACTCCTCGACTCTACTCGACTCAGCCAAAACGACTCGACTCGACTCGTCCCAAAATCGTCGACTCGACTCGAGTCGTCCCAAACTCGTCGACTCGACTCGACTCGGCCTAAACTAGTCGACTCGACTCGGCACAAACTCCTCGACTCGAGTCGACTCGACTCAGCCCAAACTCCCCAACTCGACTCCACTAGGCCCAAACTCCTCGACTCGACTCGGCCCAAACTCCTCGACTCGACTCGGCACAAACTCGTCGACTAGACTCGACTCGGCCCAAACTCGTCGACTCGACTCGACTCGGCCCAAACTCCTTGACTCGAGTGGGCCCAAGCTCGTCGACTAGACTCGACTCGGCCCAAACTTCTCGACTCTACTTGGCTCAAACTTCTCGACTCTACTCGGCCCAAACTCCTCGACTCGACTCGGCCCAAACTCCTCGACTCGACTCGGCCCAAACTCCTCGATTCGACTCGGCCCAAACTCCTCGATTCGACTCAGCCCAAACTTCTCCACTAGACTCGACTCGACTCGGCCCAAACTCCTCGATTCGACTCAGCCCAAACTGCTCGAGTCGACTAGGCTCAAACTCCTCGACACTATTCGACTCGGCACAAACTCCTCGACTCGACTCGGCACAAACTCCTCGACTCTACTCGATTCGGCCCAAACTCCTCGACTCGAATCGGCCCAAACTCCTTTAGTCGACTCGACTCAGCCCAAACTCCCCAACTCGACTCGACTCAGCCCGATCTCCTCGACTCGACTTGACTCGGCCCAAACTTGTCGGCTCGACTCGGCCCAAACTCCTAAACTCGACTCAGCCCAAACACCTCGACTCTACTCGGCCCAAACACCTCGGCTCGACTCGACTCAGCCCAAACACTTCGAGTCAACTCGACTCGGCCCAATCTCCTCGACTAGACTGGACTCGACTGGGCCCAAACTCCTCGACTCGACTCGGCTCAAACTCCTCGACTCGTGTCGACTCGACTCAGCCGAAACTCCCCAACTCGACTCGACTCGACCCAAACTTCTGAACTCTACTCGGCCCAAACTTCTGAACTCGACTAGGCCCAAACTCCTTGACTCGACTAGGCCCAAACTCCTCGACTCGACTAGGCCCATACTCCTCGACTCGACTCGGCCAAAACTCCGCCACTCGACTCGGCCCAAACTCGTCGACTCGATTCTACTCGGCCCAAACTCCTTCACTCGACTCGATTCGGCCCAAACTCGTCGGCTCGACTCGGCCCAAACTTCACAACTCGACGCGGCCCAAACTCGTCGACTAGACTCGACTCGGCCCAAAAAACTCGACTCGACTCGGCCCAAACACTTCGAGTCGACTCGACTGGGCCCAAACTCCTCGAGTCGCCTAGACCCAAACACCTCGACTCGACTCGGCTCAGCCCAAACTCCTCGACTCGACTCGACTCGGCCAAAACTCCTCAACTCGACTCAGCCCAAACTGCTCTACTCGACTCGGCCAAACTCCACGACTCGACTCGACTCAACCCAAACTCCCTGACTCGACTCGACTCGGCCAAAACTCCTCGACTCGGCCAAAACTCTTCGACTCCACTCGGTCCAAACTTTTCGACTCGACTCGACTCGGCCCAAAATCCTCGACTTGACTCAGCCAAAACTCCTCGATTCTAGTCGACTCGGCCCAAACTCATCGACTCGACTCTACTCGGCCAAAAGTCCTAGACTCGACTCGGCCTAAACTCCTCAACTCGACTAGGCCCAAACTCGTCGACTAGACTCGACTCGGAGCAAAGTCGTCGACTCGACTCGGCCCAAACTACTCGACTCGACTAGGACAAAACTCGTCTACTCGACTCCGCCCAAACTCCAAGACTCGAGTCGACTAGACTCAAACTCCTCGAATCGACTCGGCCCAAACTCGTCGACTCGACTCGATTCGGCCCAAACTCGTCGACTCGACTAGGCCCAAACTCCAAGACTCGACTCGGCACAAACTCATCGTTTCGACTCGCACTAAACTCCTTGACTAGACTCGGCCCAAACTCCTCGATTCGACTCTACTCGGCCCAAAAGCCTCGACTCGACTCTACGCAAACTCGTCGACTCGAATCAACTCGGCCCGAACTCCTCGACTCGACTCGTCCCAAACTCCTCAACTCGTCTAGACTCGCCCCAAACTCCTTGACTCGAGTCGGACCAAACTCCTCGACTCGACCCAAACTCCTGGACTTGACTCGGCCCAAACTCCTCGACTTGACTCGACTCGGCCCAAACTTCTCGACTCGACTCACTCGGCCCAAAGTCCTCGACTCGACTCGGCCCAAACTCCTCGACTCGACTCGGCCCAAACACCTCGACTCGACTCGGCCCAAACACCTCGACTCGACTCGGCCCAAACACCTCGACTCGACTCGGCCCAAACTCCTCGACTCGACTCGGCCCAAACTCCTCGACTCGACTCGGCCAAAACTCCTCGACTCGACTCGACTCGGCCCAAACTCTTCGACTCGACTCGGCCCAAACTCCTCGACTCGACTCGACTCGGCCCAAACTCCTCGACTCGACTCGACTCGGCCCAAACTCCTCGACTCGACTCGACTCGGCCCAAACTCCTCGACTCGACTCGACTCGGCACAAACTGCTCGACTCGACTCGGCCCAAACGCCTCGACTCGACTCGACCCAAACTCCTCGATTTGACTCGGCCCAAACTCCTCGACTAGACTCGACTAGACTGGGCCCAATCTCCTCGACTCGGCCCAAACTCCTCGACTCGACTCGGCCCAAACTCCTAGACTCTACTAAACTCAGC
The DNA here is from genome assembly GCA_033558105.1 of Coccyzus lansbergi. NCBI lineage: Eukaryota > Metazoa > Chordata > Aves > Cuculiformes > Coccyzidae > Coccyzus > Coccyzus lansbergi. The sequence goes on from JAUMJK010002076.1 coordinate 45,570, forward strand.
ACAAACTCACCGACTCGACTCGGACAGAATGCCTCGACTCGACTCGGCCCAAACGCCTCGACTCGAATCGACCCAAACTCCTCGACTCGACTCGACCCTAACTCCTCGAATCGACTCGACTCGACCCAAACTCCTCGACTCGACTCGACTCCGGCCAAATTCCTAGACTCGACTCGACTCGGCCCTAACACGTCCACGCGACTCGACTCGGCCCAAACTCCTCGACTCGACTCGGCACAAACTCCTCGTCTCGACTCGGCCCAAACTCCTCGACTCGACAAGGCCCAAACTCTTCGACTCGACTCTACTCGGCCCTAACTCCTCGACTCGACTCGGCCCAAACTCCTCGGCTCGGCCCAAACTCCTCGGCTCGGCCCAAACTCCTCGACTCGACTCGACTCGGCCAAAACTCCTCGACTCGACTCGACTCGGCCAAAACTCCTCGACTCGACTCGACTCGGCCAAAACTCCTCGACTCGACTCGACTCGGCCAAAACTCCTCGACTCGACTCGACTCGGCCTAAACTCCTCCACTCGACTCGACTCGGCCTAAACTCCTCCACTCGACTCGACTCGGCCTAAACTCCTCCACTCGACTCGACTCGGCCTAAACTCCTCCACTCGACTCGACTCGGCCTAAACTCCTCCACTCGACTCGTCCCAAACTCGTCGACTCGACTCGACTCGTCCCAAAGTCGTCGACTCGACTAGTCCCAAACTCGTTGACTCGACTCGACTCGGCTTAAACTAGTCGACTCGACTCGACTCGGCCCAAACTCCTCGACTCGGCGAAAACTTATCGACTCGACTCGGTCCAAACTCCTCGACTCGACTCGACTCGATTTTGCCCAAACTCGTCGACACGACTCCACTCGGTCCAAACTCATCGACTCGACTTGACTCGGCCCAAACGCCTCGACTTGACTCGGCCCAAACGCCTCGACTCGACTCGGCCCAAACTGCTCGACTCGACTAGGCCCAAACTCCTCGACTCGACTCGGCCCTAACTCCTCGAATCTACTCGACTCAAACTCCTCGACTCGACTCGAGTTTGCCCAAACTCATTGACTCGACTCTACTCAGCCCAAACTCCCCAAATCGACTCGACTCGGACCAAACACTTCGAGTCGACTCGATTTGACCCACACTCCTCGACTCTACTCGACCCAAACTCCTAAACTCGACTCGGCTCAGCCCAAACTCCTCGACTCGACTTGACTCGACTCGACTCGCCCAAAACTCCTAAACTGGACTCAGCCCAAACTCCTCGACTCGACTCGGCCAAACTCCACGACTCGACTCGACTAAACCCAAACTCCCCGACTCGACTCGGCCAAAACTCCTCAACTCGACTCGGCCAAAACTCCTCGACTCCACTCGGTCCAAACTCCTCGACTCGACTCGATTTGGCCCAAACTCGTCGACACGACTCCACTCGGTCCAAACTCATCGACTCGACTTGACTCGGCCCAAACGCCTTGACTCGACTCGGCCCAAACTCCTCGACTCGACTCGACTCGACTCGGCCAAAAATCCTCGACTCGACTTGACTCGGCCCAAAATCCTCGACTTGACTCGGCCAAAACTCCTCATTCTAGTCGACTCGGCCCACACTCATCGACTCGACTCGGCCTAAACTCCTCGACTCGACTAGGCCCAAACTCGTCGACTAGACTCGACTCGGAGCAAAGTCGTCGACTCGACTCGACTCGGCCAAAACTAGTCGACTCGACTCGATTCGGCCCAAACTCGTCGACTCGACTCGACTCGGCCCAAACTCCAAGACTCGACTCGGCACAAAATCCTCGTTTCTACTCGCACCAAACACCTTGACTAGACTCGGCCCAAACTCTTCGACTCGACACTACTCGGCCCGAACTCCTCGACTCGGCCCAAACTCCTCGACTCGGCCCAAACTCCTCGACTCGGCCCAAACTCCTCGACTCGGCCAAAACTCCTCGACTCGGCCCAAACTCCTCGACTCGACTCGACTCGGCCAAAATTCCTCGACTCGACTCGACTCGGCCTAAACTCCTCGACTCGACTCGGCCTAAACTCCTCGACTCGACTCGAGTCGGTTTAAACTCGTTGAATCGACTCGAGTCGGTCCAAACTCCTCGACTCGACTCAGCCCAAACTGCTCGACTCGACTCGGCCCAAACTCCTCGACTCTACTCGACTCAGCCAAAACGACTCGACTCGACTCGTCCCAAAATCGTCGACTCGACTCGAGTCGTCCCAAACTCGTCGACTCGACTCGACTCGGCCTAAACTAGTCGACTCGACTCGGCACAAACTCCTCGACTCGAGTCGACTCGACTCAGCCCAAACTCCCCAACTCGACTCCACTAGGCCCAAACTCCTCGACTCGACTCGGCCCAAACTCCTCGACTCGACTCGGCCCAAACTCCTCGACTCGACTCGGCCCAAACTCGTCGACTAGACTCGACTCGGCCCAAACTCGTCGACTCGACTCGACTCGGCCCAAACTCCTTGACTCGAGTGGGCCCAAGCTCGTCGACTAGACTCGACTCGGCCCAAACTTCTCGACTCTACTCGGCCCAAACTTCTCGACTCTACTCGGCCCAAACTTCTCGACTCTACTCGGCCCAAACTCCTCGACTCGACTCGGCCCAAACTCCTCGATTCGACTCGGCCCAAACTCCTCGATTCGACTCGGCCCAAACTCCTCGATTCGACTCGGCCCAAACTCCTCGATTCGACTCAGCCCAAACTTCTCCACTAGACTCGACTCGACTCGGCCCAAACTCCTCGATTCGACTCAGCCCAAACTGCTCGAGTCGACTAGGCTCAAACTCCTCGACACTACTCGACTCGGCACAAACTCCTCGACTCGACTCGGCACAAACTCCTCGACTCTACTCGATTCGGCCCAAACTTTTCGACTCGAATCGGCCCAAACTCCTTTAGTCGACTCGACTCAGCCCAAACTCCCCAACTCGACTCGACTCAGCCCGATCTCCTCGACTCGACTCGACTCAGCCCAAACACTTCGAGTCAACTCGACTCGGCCCAAACTCCTCGACTAGACTGGACTCGACTGGGCCCAAACTCCTCGACTCGACTCGGCTCAAACTCCTCGACTCGTGTCGACTCGACTCAGCCGAAACTCCCCAACTCGACTCGACTCGAACCAAACTTCTGAACTCTACTCGGCCCAAACTTCTGAACTCGACTAGGCCCAAACTCCTTGACTCGACTAGGCCCAAACTCCTCGACTCGACTAGGCCCATACTCCTCGACTCGACTCGGCCAAAACTCCGCGACTCGACTCGGCCCAAACTCGTCGACTCGATTCTACTCGGCCCAAACTCCTTCACTCGACTCGATTCGGCCCAAACTCGTCGGCTCGACTCGGCCCAAACTTCACAACTCGACGCGGCCCAAACTCGTCGACTAGACTCGACTCGGCCCAAAAAACTCGACTCGACTCGGCCCAAACACTTCGAGTCGACTCGACTGGGCCCAAACTCCTCGAGTCGCCTAGACCCAAACACCTCGACTCGATTCGGCTCAGCCCAAACTCCTCGACTCGACTCGACTCGGCCAAAACTCCTCAACTCGACTCAGCCCAAACTGCTCTACTCGACTCGGCCAAACTCCACGACTCGACTCGACTCAACCCAAACTCCCTGACTCGACTCGACTCGGCCAAAACTCCTCGACTCGGCCAAAACTCTTCGACTCCACTCGGTCCAAACTTTTCGACTCGACTCGACTCGGCCCAAAATCCTCGACTTGACTCAGCCAAAACTCCTCGATTCTAGTCGACTCGGCCCAAACTCATCGACTCGACTCTACTCGGCCAAAAGTCCTAGACTCGACTCGGCCTAAACTCCTCAACTCGACTAGGCCCAAACTCGTCGACTAGACTCGACTCGGAGCAAAGTCGTCGACTCGACTCGGCCCAAACTACTCGACTCGACTAGGACAAAACTCGTCTACTCGACTCCGCCCAAACTCCAAGACTCGAGTCGACTAGACTCAAACTCCTCGAATCGACTCGGCCCAAACTCGTCGACTCGACTCGATTCGGCCCAAACTCGTCGACTCGACTAGGCCCAAACTCCAAGACTCGACTCGGCACAAACTCATCGTTTCGACTCGCACTAAACTCCTTGACTAGACTCGGCCCAAACTCCTCGATTCGACTCTACTCGGCCCAAAAGCCTCGACTCGACTCTACGCAAACTCGTCGACTCGAATCAACTCGGCCCGAACTCCTCGACTCGACTCGTCCCAAACTCCTCAACTCGTCTAGACTCGCCCCAAACTCCTTGACTCGAGTCGGACCAAACTCCTCGACTCGACCCAAACTCCTGGACTTGACTCGGCCCAAACGCCTCGACTTGACTCGACTCGGCCCAAACTTCTCGACTCGACTCACTCGGCCCAAAGTCCTCGACTCGACTCGGCCCAAACTCCTCGACTCGACTCGGCCCAAACACCTCGACTCGACTCGGCCCAAACACCTCGACTCGACTCGGCCCAAACACCTCGACTCGACTCGGCCCAAACACCTCGACTCGACTCGGCCCAAACTCCTCGACTCGACTCGGCCAAAACTCCTCGACTCGACTCGGCCAAAACTCCTCGACTCGACTCGGCCAAAACTCCTAGACTCGACTCGGCCAAAACTCCTCGACTCGACTCGACTCGGCCCAAACTCTTCGACTCGACTCGGCCCAAACTCCTCGACTCGACTCGGCCCAAACTCCTCGACTCGACTCGACTCGGCCCAAACTCCTCGACTCGACTCGACTCGGCACAAACTGCTCGACTCGACTCGGCAGAAACTGCTCGACTCGACTCGGCCCAAACGCCTCGACTCGACTCGACCCAAACTCCTCGATTTGACTCGGCCCAAACTCCTCGACTAGACTCGACTAGACTGGGCCCAATCTCCTCGACTCGGCCCAAACTCCTCGACTCGACTCGGCCCAAACTCCTAGACTCTACTAAACTCAGCACAAACTCACCGACTCGACTCGGACAGAATGCCTCGACTCGACTCGGCCCAAACGCCTCGACTCGAATCGACCCAAACTCCTCGACTCGACTCGACCCTAACTCCTCGAATCGACTCGACTCGACCCAAACTCCTCGACTCGACTCGACTCGACTCCGGCCAAATTCCTAGACTCGACTCGACTCGGCCCTAACACGTCCACGCGACTCGACTCGGCCCAAACTCCTCGACTCGACTCGGCACAAACTCCTCGTCTCGACTCGGCCCAAACTCCTCGACTCGACTCGACTCGACTTGGTCCAAACTCGTCGACTCGACGACACTCTGCCCAAACTCGTTTACTCGATTCTGCTCGGCCCAAACGCCTCGACTCTACTCGACTCGGCCAAAACTCCTTTATTCTAGTCGACTCGTCCCAAATTCATCGACTTGACTCGACGCAACCCAAACTCCTAGACTCGACTCGGCCTAAACTCCTCGACTCGACAAGGCCCAAACTCTTCGACTCGACTCTACTCGGCCCTAACTCCTCGACTCGACTCGGCCCAAACTCCTCGGCTCGGCCCAAACTCCTCGGCTCGGCCCAAACTCCTCGACTCGACTCGACTCGGCCAAAACTCCTCGACTCGACTCGACTCGGCCAAAACTCCTCGACTCGACTCGACTCGGCCAAAACTCCTCGACTCGACTCGACTCGGCCTAAACTCCTCCACTCGACTCGACTCGGCCTAAACTCCTCCACTCGACTCGACTCGGCCTAAACTCCTCCACTCGACTCGACTCGGCCTAAACTCCTCCACTCGACTCGTCCCAAACTCGTCGACTCGACTCGACTCGTCCCAAACTCGTCGACTCGACTAGTCCCAAACTCGTTGACTCGACTCGACTCGGCTTAAACTAGTCGACTCGACTCGGCCCAAACTCCTCGACTCGGCGAAAACTTATCGACTCGACTCGGTCCAAACTCCTCGACTCGACTCGACTCGATTTTGCCCAAACTCGTCGACACGACTCCACTCGGTCCAAACTCATCGACTCGACTTGACTCGGCCCAAACGCCTCGACTTGACTCGGCCCAAACGCCTCGACTCGACTCGGCCCAAACGCCTCGACTCGACTAGGCCCAAACTCCTCGACTCGACTAGGCCCAAACTCCTCGACTCGACTCGGCCCTAACTCCTCGAATCTACTCGACTCAAACTCCTCGACTCGACTCGAGTTTGCCCAAACTCATTGACTCGACTCTACTCAGCCCAAACTCCCCAAATCGACTCGACTCGGACCAAACACTTCGAGTCGACTCGATTTGACCCACACTCCTCGACTCTACTCGACCCAAACTCCTAAACTCGACTCGGCTCAGCCCAAACTCCTCGACTCGACTTGACTCGACTCGACTCGCCCAAAACTCCTAAACTGGACTCAGCCCAAACTCCTCGACTCGACTCGGCCAAACTCCACGACTCGACTCGACTAAACCCAAACTCCCCGACTCGACTCGGCCAAAACTCCTCAACTCGACTCGGCCAAAACTCCTCGACTCCACTCGGTCCAAACTCCTCGACTCGACTCGATTTGGCCCAAACTCGTCGACACGACTCCACTCGGTCCAAACTCATCGACTCGACTTGACTCGGCCCAAACGCCTTGACTCGACTCGGCCCAAACTCCTCGACTCGACTCGACTCGACTCGGCCAAAAATCCTCGACTCGACTTGACTCGGCCCAAAATCCTCGACTTGACTCGGCCAAAACTCCTCATTCTAGTCGACTCGGCCCACACTCATCGACTCGACTCGGCCTAAACTCCTCGACTCGACTAGGCCCAAACTCGTCGACTAGACTCGACTCGGAGCAAAGTCGTCGACTCGACTCGACTCGGCCAAAACTAGTCGACTCGACTCGATTCGGCCCAAACTCCAAGACTCGACTCGGCACAAACTCCAAGACTCGACTCGGCACAAAATCCTCGTTTCTACTCGCACCAAACACCTTGACTAGACTCGGCCCAAACTCTTCGACTCGACACTACTCGGCCCGAACTCCTCGACTCGGCCCAAACTCCTCGACTCGGCCCAAACTCCTCGACTCGGCCCAAACTCCTCGACTCGGCCAAAACTCCTCGACTCGGCCAAAACTCTTCGACTCGGCCCAAACTCCTCGACTCGGCCCAAACTCCTCGACTCGACTCGACTCGGCCAAAATTCCTCGACTCGACTCGACTCGGCCTAAACTCCTCGACTCGACTCGGCCTAAACTCCTCGACTCGACTCGAGTCGGTTTAAACTCGTTGAATCGACTCGAGTCGGTCCAAACTCCTCGACTCGACTCAGCCCAAACTGCTCGACTCGACTCGGCCCAAACTCCTCGACTCTACTCGACTCAGCCAAAACGACTCGACTTGACTCGTCCCAAAATCGTCGACTCGACTCGAGTCGTCCCAAACTCGTCGACTCGACTCGACTCGGCCTAAACTAGTCGACTCGACTCGGCACAAACTCCTCGACTCGAGTCGACTCGACTCAGCCCAAACTCCCCAACTCGACTCCACTAGGCCCAAACTCCTCGACTCGACTCGGCCCAAACTCCTCGACTCGACTCGGCCCAAACTCGTCGACTAGACTCGACTCGGCCCAAACTCGTCGACTCGACTCGACTCGGCCCAAACTCCTTGACTCGAGTGGGCCCAAGCTCGTCGACTAGACTCGACTCGGCCCAAACTTCTCGACTCTACTTGGCTCAAACTTCTCGACTCTACTCGGCCCAAACTCCTCGACTCGACTCGGCCCAAACTCCTCGACTCGACTCGGCCCAAACTCCTCGATTCGACTCGGCCCAAACTCCTCGATTCGACTCAGCCCAAACTTCTCCACTAGACTCGACTCGACTCGGCCCAAACTCCTCGATTCGACTCAGCCCAAACTGCTCGAGTCGACTAGGCTCAAACTCCTCGACACTACTCGACTCGGCACAAACTCCTCGACTCGACTTGGCACAAACTCCTCGACTCTACTCGATTCGGCCCAAACTCCTCGACTCGAATCGGCCCAAACTCCTTTAGTCGACTCGACTCAGCCCAAACTCCCCAACTCGACTCGACTCAGCCCGATCTCCTCGACTCGACTTGACTCGGCCCAAACTTGTCGGCTCGACTCGGCCCAAACTCCTAAACTCGACTCAGCCCAAACACCTCGACTCTACTCGGCCCAAACACCTCGGCTCGACTCGACTCAGCCCAAACACTTCGAGTCAACTCGACTCGGCCCAATCTCCTCGACTAGACTGGACTCGACTGGGCCCAAACTCCTCGACTCGACTCGGCTCAAACTCCTCGACTCGTGTCGACTCGACTCAGCCGAAACTCCCCAACTCGACTCGACTCGACCCAAACTTCTGAACTCTACTCGGCCCAAACTTCTGAACTCGACTAGGCCCAAACTCCTTGACTCGACTAGGCCCAAACTCCTCGACTCGACTAGGCCCATACTCCTCGACTCGACTCGGCCAAAACTCCGCCACTCGACTCGGCCCAAACTCGTCGACTCGATTCTACTCGGCCCAAACTCCTTCACTCGACTCGATTCGGCCCAAACTCGTCGGCTCGACTCGGCCCAAACTTCACAACTCGACGCGGCCCAAACTCGTCGACTAGACTCGACTCGGCCCAAAAAACTCGACTCGACTCGGCCCAAACACTTCGAGTCGACTCGACTGGGCCCAAACTCCTCGAGTCGCCTAGACCCAAACACCTCGACTCGACTCGGCTCAGCCCAAACTCCTCGACTCGACTCGACTCGGCCAAAACTCCTCAACTCGACTCAGCCCAAACTGCTCTACTCGACTCGGCCAAACTCCACGACTCGACTCGACTCAACCCAAACTCCCTGACTCGACTCGACTCGGCCAAAACTCCTCGACTCGGCCAAAACTCTTCGACTCCACTCGGTCCAAACTTTTCGACTCGACTCGACTCGGCCCAAAATCCTCGACTTGACTCAGCCAAAACTCCTCGATTCTAGTCGACTCGGCCCAAACTCATCGACTCGACTCTACTCGGCCAAAAGTCCTAGACTCGACTCGGCCTAAACTCCTCAACTCGACTAGGCCCAAACTCGTCGACTAGACTCGACTCGGAGCAAAGTCGTCGACTCGACTCGGCCCAAACTACTCGACTCGACTAGGACAAAACTCGTCTACTCGACTCCGTCCAAACTCCAAGACTCGAGTCGACTAGACTCAAACTCCTCGAATCGACTCGGCCCAAACTCGTCGACTCGACTCGATTCGGCCCAAACTCGTCGACTCGACTAGGCCCAAACTCCAAGACTCGACTCGGCACAAACTCATCGTTTCGACTCGCACTAAACTCCTTGACTAGACTCGGCCCAAACTCCTCGATTCGACTCTACTCGGCCCAAAAGCCTCGACTCGACTCTACGCAAACTCGTCGACTCGAATCAACTCGGCCCGAACTCCTCGACTCGACTCGTCCCAAACTCCTCAACTCGTCTAGACTCGCCCCAAACTCCTTGACTCGAGTCGGACCAAACTCCTCGACTCGACCCAAACTCCTGGACTTGACTCGGCCCAAACTCCTCGACTTGACTCGACTCGGCCCAAACTTCTCGACTCGACTCACTCGGCCCAAAGTCCTCGACTCGACTCGGCCCAAACTCCTCGACTCGACTCGGCCCAAACACCTCGACTCGACTCGGCCCAAACACCTCGACTCGACTCGGCCCAAACACCTCGACTCGACTCGGCCCAAACTCCTCGACTCGACTCGGCCCAAACTCCTCGACTCGACTCGGCCAAAACTCCTCGACTCGACTCGGCCAAAACTCCTCGACTCGACTCGGCCAAAACTCTTCGACTCGACTCGGCCCAAACTCCTCGACTCGACTCGGCCCAAACTCCTCGACTCGACTCGGCCCAAACTCCTCGACTCGACTCGACTCGGCCCAAACTCCTCGAATCGACTCGACTCGGCACAAACTGCTCGACTCGACTCGGCAGAAACTGCTCGACTCGACTCGGCCCAAACGCCTCGACTCGACTCGACCCAAACTCCTCGATTTGACTCGGCCCAAACTCCTCGACTAGACTCGACTAGACTGGGCCCAATCTCCTCGACTCGGCCCAAACTCCTCGACTCGACTCGGCCCAAACTCCTAGACTCTACTAAACTCAGCACAAACTCACCGACTCGACTCGGACAGAATGCCTCGACTCGACTCGGCCCAAACGCCTCGACTCGAATCGACCCAAACTCCTCGACTCGACTCGACCCTAACTCCTCGAATCGACTCGACTCGACCCAAACTCCTCGACTCGACTCGACTCCGGCCAAATTCCTAGACTCGACTCGACTCGGCCCTAACACGTCCACGCGACTCGACTCGGCCCAAACTCCTCGACTCGACTCGGCACAAACTCCTCGTCTCGACTCGGCCCAAACTCCTCGACTCGACTCGACTCGACTCGGCCAAAACTCCTCGACTCGTCTCGACTCGGCCTAAACTAGTTGACTCGACTCGAGTCGGCTTAAACTCGTCGAATCGACTCGACTCGGCCCAAATTCCTCGACTCGACTCGACTCGGCCCAAACTCCTCGACTCGTCTCTAGTCGCCCCAAACTCCTTGATTCGAGTCGGCCCAAACTCCTCGACTCGACTCGACTCGGCCCAAACTGCTTGACTTGACTCGATTCCACCCAAACTTCTCGACTCGACTCGGCCCAAATTCCCCGACTCGACTCTACCCAAACTCCTCGACTCGACTCGACTCGGCCCAAACTCCCCAACTCGACTCGATTCGGCCCGAACTCCTCGACTCGACTCGGCCCAAACTCTTCGACTCGACTCGTCTCCGACCAAATTCCTAGTCTCAACTCGACTCGACTCGGCCCAAACACGTCCATGCGACTTGACTCGTCCCAAACTCCTCGACTTGACTCGGCACAAATTCCTGGTCTCGACTTGGTCCAAATTCCTTGACTGGACTCAGTCCAAACTCCTCAACTCAACTCGACTCGGCCCAAAGTTCTCGACTCTACTCGGACCAAACTCCTCGACTCGAGTCGACTTGGTCCAAACTCGTCGACTCGACGACACTCGGCCCAAACTTGTTGACTCGATTCTGCTCGACCCAAACTCCTTGACTCGACTCGACTCGGCCCAAACGCCTCGACTCGACTCGGCCCAAACTCCTCGACTCGACTCGACTCGACCCAAACTCCTCGACTCGACTCGACTCGACCCAAACTCCTCGACTCGACTCGACTCGGCCCAAAATCCTCGACTTGACTCGGCCAAAACTCCTAGACTCGACTCGACTCGGCCCAAACTCGTCGTCTCGACTCGACTAGGCCCAAACGCCTCGACTCGACTCATCCCAAACTCCTCAACTCGACTCGAGCCGAACTCCTTGACTCCACTCGACTCGGCCCAAACTCCTCGACTCTACTCGACTCATCCCAAACTCCTCGACTCGACTCGCCCCAAACTCCTCGACTCGACTCGGCCCAAACTCTTTGACTCGAGTTAACTCGGCCTAAACTCCTCGACTCGACTCGACTGGCCCTAACTCGTCGACTCGACTAGACTCGGTCAGAACTCTTCGACTCGACTCAACTCGACTCGGTCCAAACTCCTCGACTAGACTGATCCCAAACTCCTCGACTCGACTCGACTCGGTCCAAACTCCTCGACTAGACTGATCCCAAACTCCTCGACTCGACTCGGCCCAAACTCGTCGACTAAAGTCGACTGGACGCAAACTCCTCGACTCGACTCTGCCCAAAATCGTCGACTCGACTCAGCCAAAAGTCCTCGACTCGACTCTACTCGGCCCAAACTCTTTGACTCGACTCGGCCCAAACTCCTCGACTCGACTCGGCCCAAACTCGTCGACTCGATACGGCCCAAACTCCTCGATTCGACTCGACTCGGCCCAAACTCCTCGACGCGACTCGACACAAACTCGTCGACTCCACTCGGTTCAAACTCGTCGACTCCACTCGGTTCAAACTCGTCGACTCCACTCGGTTCAAACGCGTCGACTCGACTTGGCCCAAACTCCTCGACTCGACCTTACTCGAATCAGCCCAAACTCCTCGACTCGACTCGGCACACACTCCTCGACTCGACTCGGCACACACTCCTCGACTCGACTCGGCACAAACTCCTCGTCTCGACTCGACCCAAACTCCTCGACTCGACTCGGCACAAACTCCTCGACTCGACTCGGCACAAACTCATCCATTCAACTCGACTCGGCCAAAACTCCTCGACTCCACTGACGCGGCCCAAACTCCGCGACTCTACTCAACTCGACCCAAAATCCTCGACTCGAATTGACTCAGCCCAAACTGCTCGACTCGACTCGGCCCAAACTTCTCGACTCGACTCAGCCCGAACTCCCCGATGCGACTCGAGTCGGCCCAAGTTCCTCGACTCGACTCGGCAGAAACTCCTTGACTCGACTCGACTTGGCCAAAACTCGTCCGTTCGAGTCGACTCGGCCCAAACTCCTCGACTCTTCTCTACTCGGCCCAAACTCCTCGACTCGACTTGACTCGATTCGGTAAAAACTCCTCGACTCTACTCGACTCGGCCCAAACTCCTCGACTCGACTCGGCCCAAACTCTTCGACTCGACTCGACTCGGCCCAAACTTGTCGACTCGACTCGATTCGGCCCAAACTCGTCGACTCGACTAGGCCCAAACTCCAAGACTCGACTCGGCACAAACTCATCGTTTCGACTCGCACTAAACTCCTTGACTAGACTCGGCCCAAACTCCTCGATTCGACTCTACTCGGCCCAAAAGCCTCGACTCGACTCTACGCAAACTCGTCGACTCGAATCAACTCGGCCCGAACTCCTCGACTCGACTCGTCCCAAACTCCTCAACTCGTCTAGACTCGCCCCAAACTCCTTGACTCGAGTCGGACCAAACTCCTCGACTCGACCCAAACTCCTGGACTTGACTCGGCCCAAACGCCTCGACTTGACTCGACTCGGCCCAAACTTCTCGACTCGACTCACTCGGCCCAAAGTCCTCGACTCGACTCGGCCCAAACTCCTCGACTCGACTCGGCCCAAACACCTCGACTCGACTCGGCCCAAACACCTCGACTCGACTCGGCCCAAACTCCTCGACTCGACTCGGCCCAAACTCCTCGACTCGACTCGGCCAAAACTCCTCGACTCGACTCGGCCAAAACTCCTCGACTCGACTCGGCCAAAACTCCTAGACTCGACTCGGCCAAAACTCCTCGACTCGACTCGACTCGGCCCAAACTCTTCGACTCGACTCGGCCCAAACTCCTCGACTCGACTCGGCCCAAACTCCTCGACTCGACTCGACTCGGCCCAAACTCCTCGACTCGACTCGGCAGAAACTGCTCGACTCGACTCGGCCCAAACGCCTCGACTCGACTCGACCCAAACTCCTCGATTTGACTCGGCCCAAACTCCTCGACTAGACTCGACTAGACTGGGCCCAATCTCCTCGACTCGGCCCAAACTCCTCGACTCGACTCGACTCGACTTGGTCCAAACTCGTCGACTCGACGACACTCTGCCCAAACTCGTTTACTCGATTCTGCTCGGCCCAAACGCCTCGACTCTACTCGACTCGGCCAAAACTCCTTTATTCTAGTCGACTCGTCCCAAATTCATCGACTTGACTCGACGCAACCCAAACTCCTAGACTCGACTCGGCCTAAACTCCTCGACTCGACAAGGCCCAAACTCTTCGACTCGACTCTACTCGGCCCTAACTCCTCGACTCGACTCGGCCCAAACTCCTCGGCTCGGCCCAAACTCCTCGGCTCGGCCCAAACTCCTCGACTCGACTCGACTCGGCCAAAACTCCTCGACTCGACTCGACTCGGCCAAAACTCCTCGACTCGACTCGACTCGGCCAAAACTCCTCGACTCGACTCGACTCGGCCTAAACTCCTCCACTCGACTCGACTCGGCCTAAACTCCTCCACTCGACTCGACTCGGCCTAAACTCCTCCACTCGACTCGACTCGGCCTAAACTCCTCGACTCGACTCGACTCGGCCTAAACTCCTCCACTCGACTCGACTCGGCCTAAACTCCTCCACTCGACTCGTCCCAAACTCGTCGACTCGACTCGACTCGTCCCAAACTCGTCGACTCGACTAGTCCCAAACTCGTTGACTCGACTCGACTCGGCTTAAACTAGTCGACTCGACTCGACTCGGCCCAAACTCCTCGACTCGGCGAAAACTTATCGACTCGACTCGGTCCAAACTCCTCGACTCGACTCGACTCGATTTTGCCCAAACTCGTCGACACGACTCCACTCGGTCCAAACTCATCGACTCGACTTGACTCGGCCCAAACGCCTCGACTTGACTCGGCCCAAACGCCTCGACTCGACTCGGCCCAAACTGCTCGACTCGACTAGGCCCAAACTCCTCGACTCGACTCGGCCCTAACTCCTCGAATCTACTCGACTCAAACTCCTCGACTCGACTCGAGTTTGCCCAAACTCATTGACTCGACTCTACTCAGCCCAAACTCCCCAAATCGACTCGACTCGGACCAAACACTTCGAGTCGACTCGATTTGACCCACACTCCTCGACTCTACTCGACCCAAACTCCTAAACTCGACTCGGCTCAGCCCAAACTCCTCGACTCGACTTGACTCGACTCGACTCGCCCAAAACTCCTAAACTGGACTCAGCCCAAACTCCTCGACTCGACTCGGCCAAACTCCACGACTCGACTCGACTAAACCCAAACTCCCCGACTCGACTCGGCCAAAACTCCTCAACTCGACTCGGCCAAAACTCCTCGACTCCACTCGGTCCAAACTCCTCGACTCGACTCGATTTGGCCCAAACTCGTCGACACGACTCCACTCGGTCCAAACTCATCGACTCGACTTGACTCGGCCCAAACGCCTTGACTCGACTCGGCCCAAACTCCTCGACTCGACTCGACTCGGCCAAAAATCCTCGACTCGACTTGACTCGGCCCAAAATCCTCGACTTGACTCGGCCAAAACTCCTCATTCTAGTCGACTCGGCCCACACTCATCGACTCGACTCGGCCTAAACTCCTCGACTCGACTAGGCCCAAACTCGTCGACTAGACTCGACTCGGAGCAAAGTCGTCGACTCGACTCGACTCGGCCAAAACTAGTCGACTCGACTCGATTCGGCCCAAACTCGTCGACTCGACTCGACTCGGCCCAAACTCCAAGACTCGACTCGGCACAAAATCCTCGTTTCTACTCGCACCAAACACCTTGACTAGACTCGGCCCAAACTCTTCGACTCGACACTACTCGGCCCGAACTCCTCGACTCGGCCCAAACTCCTCGACTCGGCCCAAACTCCTCGACTCGGCCAAAACTCCTCGACTCGGCCCAAACTCCTCGACTCGGCCCAAACTCCTCGACTCGACTCGACTCGGCCAAAATTCCTCGACTCGACTCGACTCGGCCTAAACTCCTCGACTCGACTCGGCCTAAACTCCTCGACTCGACTCGAGTCGGTTTAAACTCGTTGAATCGACTCGAGTCGGTCCAAACTCCTCGACTCGACTCAGCCCAAACTGCTCGACTCGACTCGGCCCAAACTCCTCGACTCTACTCGACTCAGCCAAAACGACTCGACTCGACTCGTCCCAAAATCGTCGACTCGACTCGAGTCGTCCCAAACTCGTCGACTCGACTCGACTCGGCCTAAACTAGTCGACTCGACTCGGCACAAACTCCTCGACTCGAGTCGACTCGACTCAGCCCAAACTCCCCAACTCGACTCCACTAGGCCCAAACTCCTCGACTCGACTCGGCCCAAACTCCTCGACTCGACTCGGCCCAAACTCGTCGACTAGACTCGACTCGGCCCAAACTCGTCGACTCGTCTCGACTCGGCCCAAACTCCTTGACTCGAGTGGGCCCAAGCTCGTCGACTAGACTCGACTCGGCCCAAACTTCTCGACTCTACTTGGCTCAAACTTCTCGACTCGACTCGGCCCAAACTCCTCGACTCGACTCGGCCCAAACTCCTCGACTCGACTCGGCCCAAACTCCTCGATTCGACTCGGCCCAAACTCCTCGATTCGACTCGGCCCAAACTCCTCGATTCGACTCGGCCCAAACTCCTCGATTCGACTCAGCCCAAACTTCTCCACTAGACTCGACTCGACTCGGCCCAAACTCCTCGATTCGACTCAGCCCAAACTGCTCGAGTCGACTAGGCTCAAACTCCTCGACACTACTCGACTCGGCACAAACTCCTCGACTCGACTCGGCACAAACTCCTCGACTCTACTCGATTCGGCCCAAACTCCTCGACTCGAATCGGCCCAAACTCCTTTAGTCGACTCGACTCAGCCCAAACTCCCCAACTCGACTCGACTCAGCCCGATCTCCTCGACTCGACTTGACTCGGCCCAAACTTGTCGGCTCGACTCGGCCCAAACTCCTAAACTCGACTCAGCCCAAACACCTCGACTCTACTCGGCCCAAACACCTCGACTCGACTCAATTCGACCCAAACTCCTCGACTCGACTCGACTCGGCCTAAACTCCTCCACTCGACTCGACTCGGCCAAAACTCCTCGACTCGTCTCGACTCGGCCTAAACTAGTTGACTCGACTCGAGTCGGCTTAAACTCGTCGAATCGACTCGACTCGGCCCAAATTCCTCGACTCGACTCGACTCGGCCCAAACTCCTCGACTCGTCTCTAGTCGCCCCAAACTCCTTGATTCGAGTCGGCCCAAACTCCTCGACTCGACTCGACTCGGCCCAAACTGCTTGACTTGACTCGATTCCACCCAAACTTCTCGACTCGACTCGGCCCAAATTCCCCGACTCGACTCTACCCAAACTCCTCGACTCGACTCGACTCGGCCCAAACTCCCCAACTCGACTCGATTCGGCCCGAACTCCTCGACTCGACTCGGCCCAAACTCTTCGACTCGACTCGTCTCCGACCAAATTCCTAGTCTCAACTCGACTCGACTCGGCCCAAACACGTCCATGCGACTTGACTCGTCCCAAACTCCTCGACTTGACTCGGCACAAATTCCTGGTCTCGACTTGGTCCAAATTCCTTGACTGGACTCAGTCCAAACTCCTCAACTCAACTCGACTCGGCCCAAAGTTCTCGACTCTACTCGGACCAAACTCCTCGACTCGAGTCGACTTGGTCCAAACTCGTCGACTCGACGACACTCGGCCCAAACTTGTTGACTCGATTCTGCTCGACCCAAACTCCTTGACTCGACTCGACTCGGCCCAAACGCCTCGACTCGACTCGGCCCAAACTCCTCGACTCGACTCGACTCGACCCAAACTCCTCGACTCGACTCGACTCGGCCCAAAATCCTCGACTTGACTCGGCCAAAACTCCTAGACTCGACTCGACTCGGCCCAAACTCGTCGTCTCGACTCGACTAGGCCCAAACACCTCGACTCGACTCATCCCAAACTCCTCAACTCGACTCGAGCCGAACTCCTTGACTCCACTCGACTCGGCCCAAACTCCTCGACTCTACTCGACTCATCCCAAACTCCTCGACTCGACTCGCCCCAAACTCCTCGACTCGACTCGGCCCAAACTCTTTGACTCGAGTTAACTCGGCCTAAACTCCTCGACTCGACTCGACTGGCCCTAACTCGTCGACTCGACTAGACTCGGTCAGAACTCTTCGACTCGACTCGACTCGACTCGGTCCAAACTCCTCGACTAGACTGATCCCAAACTCCTCGACTCGACTCGACTCGGTCCAAACTCCTCGACTAGACTGATCCCAAACTCCTCGACTCGACTCGGCCCAAACTCGTCGACTAAAGTCGACTGGACGCAAACTCCTCGACTCGACTCTGCCCAAAATCGTCGACTCGACTCAGCCAAAAGTCCTCGACTCGACTCTACTCGGCCCAAACTCTTTGACTCTACTCGGCCCAAACTCCTCGACTCGACTCGGCCCAAACTCGTCGACTCGATACGGCCCAAACTCCTCGATTCGACTCGACTCGGCCCAAACTCCTCGACGCGACTCGACCCAAACTCGTCGACTCCACTCGGTTCAAACTCGTCGACTCCACTCGGTTCAAACTCGTCGACTCCACTCGGTTCAAACTCGTCGACTCCACTCGGTTCAAACTCGTCGACTCCACTCGGTTCAAACGCGTCGACTCCACTCGGTTCAAACGCGTCGACTCGACTTGGCCCAAACTCCTCGACTCGACCTTACTCGAATCAGCCCAAACTCCTCGACTCGACTCGGCACACACTCCTCGACTCGACTCGGCACACACTCCTCGACTCGACTCGGCACAAACTCCTCGTCTCGACTCGACCCAAACTCCTCGACTCGACTCGGCACAAACTCCTCGACTCGACTCGGCACAAACTCATCCATTCGACTCGACTCGGCCAAAACTCCTCGACTCCACTGACGCGGCCCAAACTCCGCGACTCTACTCAACTCGACCCAAAATCCTCGACTCGAATTGACTCAGCCCAAACTGCTCGACTCGACTCGGCCCAAACTTCTCGACTCGACTCAGCCCGACCTCCCCGATGCGACTCGAGTCGGCCCAAGTTCCTCGACTCGACTCGGCAGAAACTCCTTGACTCGACTCGACTTGGCCAAAACTCGTCCGTTCGAGTCGACTCGGCCCAAACTCCTCGACTCTTCTCTACTCGGCACAAACTCCTCGACTCGACTTGACTCGACTCGGTAAAAACTCCTCGACTCTACTCGACTCGGCCCAAACTCCTCGACTCGACTCGGCCCAAACTCTTCGACTCGACTCGACTCGGGCCAAACTCGTCGACTCGACTCTACCGAAACTCCTCGACTAGACTCGACTTGGCCCAAACTCCGCGACTCCACTCGACTCGGCCCAAACTCCTCGACTCCACTCGTCCCAAACTCCTAGACTCGATTTGGCCCAAACTCTTTGACTCGACTCGATTCGGGCCAAACTCGTCGACTCGACTCGGCCCAAAGTCCTCGACTGGACTCAACTCGGCCATAACTCCTCGACTCGACTCAGTCCAAACTCCCCGACTCGACTCGACTCGGCCCAAACTCCTCGACTCGACTCGGCCCAAACTCCTCGATTCGAGTCGACTCGGCCCAAACTCCTCGACTCGACTCTGCTCAAACTCGTCGACTCGACTCTAGTCGGCCCAAACGCCTCGAATCGACATGACTCGACTCTGTCAAAACTCGTCGACTCGACTCGACCCAAACTCCTCGACTCGACTTGACCCAAACTCCTCGACTCGACTCGGCACAAACTCCTCGACTCAACTCGGCACAAACTCCTCGACTCAACTCGGCACAAACTCCTCAACTCGACTCGACCCAAACTCCTCGACTCGACGCGACCAAAAATTGTGAACTGGACTCGACTCGGCCCAAACTCCTCCACTCTACTCGACTTCGCCCAAACTCGTCGACTCGACTCGACTCGGCCCAAAATCCTTGACTCGACACAGCCTGAACTCCACGACTCGAGTCGACTTGACTCGGCCCAAACTCCTCGACTTGACTCGACTCGGCCCAAATTCGTCAACTCAACTCGACTCGGTCAGAACTCATCGACTCGACTCGGCTCGGTCCAAACTCCTTGACTAGACTTATCCCAAACTCGACGACTCGAGTCGACTCGACTCTGCCCAAACTCCTCGACTCGACTCGACTTGGCCCAAACTCCTCGACTCGACTCGGCACAAACTCTTCGACTCGACTAGACTCCGCCCAAACTCCTCTACTCGACCCAAACTCCTCGACTCGACTTGACTGGCACTAACTCGTCGACTCGACTCGACTCGGTCAGAACTCCTCGACTCGACTCGACTCGGCTCAGTCCAAACTCCTTGACTAGACTCATCCCAAACTCCTCGACTCGACTCGGCCCAAACTCCTCGACTCGACTCTTCTCGGCCCAAACTCCTCGACTCGACTCGGCCCAAACTCCTCGATTCGACTAGACTCGACTCGGTCAAAACTTGTCGACTCGACTCTATTCGACTCAGCCCAAACTCCTCGACTTGACTCGGCCCAAGCTCCTCGACTCATCTCAACTCGGCCCAAACTCGTCGAATCAACTCGACTCGACCCAAACTCCTCGACTCGGCCCAAACTCGTCGACTTGACTCGACTCTGCCCAAACTATTCGACTCGACTCGACTCAGCCCAAACTCCTCGACACGACTCGGTCCAAACTCTTTGACTCGACTCTACTAGGTCCAAACTCCTAGACTCGACTCGGCCCAAACTCCTCGACTCGACTAGACTCGACCCAAACTCCTCGACTACATTCGACTCGGCCCAAACTCCTCGATTCGACTCGGCACAAACTCCTCGACTAGACTCGGCCCAAACTCCTCTACTCTACTCTACCCAAACTCCTCGACTCGACGTAACTCTGCCCAAACTCCTCGACTCTTCTTGAATCTGTCCAAACTCCTCGACTAGACTCTACTCGGCCCAAACTCCTCGTCTCGACATGGCCCAAACTCCTCGACACTACTCGTCTCGGTCCAAACTCGTCGACTCGACTCGACTCGGCCCAAAGTCGTCGACTCGACTCGGCCCAAACTCGTCGACTCGACTCTACTCTGCCCAAACTCCTCGACTCGACTCGGTCCAAACTAATTGACTCGACTTGACTCGAGTCGGCCAAAACTCCTCGAATCTACTCGGCCCAAATTCGTCGTTTCGACTCGACTCGGCTCAAACTCATCCACTCGACTCGCCCAAACTCGTCGACTCGACTCAGGCCATACTCCTTGACTCGACTCGACTCGGCCCAAACTCATCGACTCGAGTCGACTCGACCAAAACTCGTCGACTTGACTCGACTCGACTCGACCCACACTCCTCAACTAGACTCAACTCGACCCAAATTCCTCGACTCGACTCGACTCGGCCCAAACTCCTCGTCTCGACTCATCCCAAACTCCTCAACTCAACTCTAGCCAAACTCCTCTACTCGACTCGACTCGGCCCAAACTCGTCGACTCAGCTCGACTCGGCACAAACTCCTCGACTCGACTCAGCACAAACTCCTCGACTCGACTCGGCCCAACCTCCTCGACTCGACTCGAGTCGGCCCAACCTCCTCTACTCGACTCGAGTCGGCCCAAACTCGTCGACTCAACTCGGGCCAAACTCTTTGACTCCACTCGGCCCAAACTCGTCCATTCAACTCGACTCGGCCCAAACTCGTCCATTTGACTCGACTCGGCCCAAACTCGTCGACTCGTATCGACTCTGTCCAAACTTCTCGACTCGACTTGACTCGACTCGGACAAAACTCCTCGACTCGACTCGGCCCAAACTCCTCGACTCGACTCGATTCGACTAGTCCCAAACTCCTCGACTCGACTGGACTCAGCCCAAACTCCTCGACTCGACTCGACTCGGCCCAAACTCGTCTATTTGACTCGTCCCAAACTCTTAGACTCGAGTCGACTCTGCCGAAACTCCTCGACTCAACTCTGCCTAAACTCCTCGACTCGACCCGACTCGACTCGGCCCAAACTCCTCCACTCGACTCAGCCCAAACTCCTCCACTCGACTCGACTCGACTCGGACCCAACGCCTCGACTCGTCTCGACCCAAACTCCTCGACTCGTCTCGACCCAAACTCCTCGACTAGACTTGACTCGACTGGGCCCAAACTCCTCGAATCGACTCAGCCCAAACTGCTGGACTCGACTCGGCCCAAACTCCTCGACTCTACTCGACTCAGCCCAAACTCCTCGACTCGACTCGGCACAAACTCCTCGACTAGACTTGACTCGGCCCAAACTCCTCGACTCGACTCGACTCGGCCCAAACTCCTCGACTCGACTCGGCCCAAACTCCTCGACTCGACTCGGCCCAAACTCCTCGACTCGACTCGGCCCAAACTCCTCGACTCGACTCGACTCGACCCAAACTCCTCGACTCGACTCGACTCGGTCCAAACTCCTCGACTGGACTCGGCCCAAACTCCTCGACTCGACCCAAACTCCTCGACTCGACGCGACCAAAAATTGTGAACTTGACTCGACTCGGCCCAAACTCCTCCACTCTACTCGACTCGGCCCAAACTCGTCGACTCGACTCGACTCGGCCCAAAATCCTCGACTCGACACGGCCTGAACTCCACGACTCGAGTCGACTTGACTCGGCCCAAACTCCTCGACTTGACTCGACTCGGCCCAAATTCGTCAACTCAACTCGACTCGGTCAGAACTCATCGCCTCGACTCGGCTCGGTCCAAACTCCTTGACTAGACTTATCCCAAACTCGACGACTCGAGTCGACTCGACTCTGCCCAAACTCCTCGACTCGACTCGACTTGGCCCAAACTCCTCGACTCGACTCGGCACAAACTCTTCGACTCGACTAGACTCCGCCCAAACTCCTCTACTCGACCCAAACTCCTCGACTCGACTTGACTAGCACTAACTCGTCGACTCGACTCGACTCGGTCAGAACTCCTCGACTCGACTCGACTCGGCTCAGTCCAAACTCCTTGACTAGACTCATCCCAAACTCCTCGACTCGACTCGGCCCAAACTCCTCGACTCGACTCTTCTCGGCCCAAACTCCTCGACTCGACTCGGCCCAAACTCCTCGATTCGACTAGACTCGACTCGGTCAAAACTTGTCGACTCGACTCTATTCGACTCAGCCCAAACTCCTCGACTTGACTCGGCCCAAGCTCCTCGACTCATCTCAACTCGGCCCAAACTCGTCGAATCAACTCGACTCGACCCAAACTCCTCGACTCGGCCCAAACTCGTCGACTTGACTCGACTCTGCCCAAACTATTCGACTCGACTCGACTCAGCCCAAACTCCTCGACACGACTCGGTCCAAACTCTTTGACTCGACTCTACTAGGTCCAAACTCCTAGACTCGACTCGGCCCAAACTCCTCGACTCGACTAGACTCGACCCAAACTCCTCGACTACATTCGACTCGGCCCAAACTCCTCGATTCGACTCGGCACAAACTCCTCGACTAGACTCGGCCCAAACTCCTCTACTCTACTCTACCCAAACTCCTCGACTCGACGTAACTCTGCCCAAACTCCTCGACTCTTCTTGAATCTGTCCAAACTCCTCGACTAGACTCTACTCGGCCCAAACTCCTCGTCTCGACATGGCCCAAACTCCTCGACACTACTCGTCTCGGTCCAAACTCGTCGACTCGACTCGACTCGGCCCAAAGTCGTCGACTCGACTCGACTCGGCCCAAACTCGTCGACTCGACTCTACTCTGCCCAAACTCCTCGACTCGACTCGGTCCAAACTAATTGACTCGACTTGACTCGAGTCGGCCAAAACTCCTCGAATCTACTCGGCCCAAATTCGTCGTTTCGACTCGACTCGGCTCAAACTCATCCACTCGACTCGCCCAAACTCGTCGACTCGACTCAGGCCATACTCCTTGACTCGACTCGACTCGGCCCAAACTCATCGACTCGAGTCGACTCGACCAAAACTCGTCGACTTGACTCGACTCGACTCGACCCACACTCCTCAACTAGACTCAACTCGACCCAAATTCCTCGACTCGACTCGACTCGGCCCAAACTCCTCGTCTCGACTCATCCCAAACTCCTCAACTCAACTCTAGCCAAACTCCTCTACTCGACTCGACTCGGCCCAAACTCGTCGACTCAGCTCGACTCGGCACAAACTCCTCGACTCGACTCAGCACAAACTCCTCGACTCGACTCGGCCCAACCTCCTTGACTCGACTCGAGTCGGCCCAACCTCCTCTACTCGACTCGAGTCGGCCCAAACTCGTCGACTCAACTCGGGCCAAACTCTTTGACTCCACTCGGCCCAAACTCGTCCATTCAACTCGACTCGGCCCAAACTCGTCCATTTGACTCGACTCGGCCCAAACTCGTCGACTCGTATCGACTCTGTCCAAACTTCTCGACTCGACTTGACTCGACTCGGACAAAACTCCTCGACTCGACTCGGCCCAAACTCCTCGACTCGACTCGATTCGACTAGTCCCAAACTCCTCGACTCGACTGGACTCAGCCCAAACTCCTCGACTCGACTCGACTCGGCCCAAACTCGTCTATTTGACTCGTCCCAAACTCTTAGACTCGAGTCGACTCTGCCGAAACTCCTCGACTCAACTCTGCCTAAACTCCTCGACTCGACCCGACTCGACTCGGCCCAAACTCCTCCACTCGACTCGGCCCAAACTCCTCCACTCGACTCTACTCGACTCGGACCCAACGCCTCGACTCGTCTCGACCCAAACTCCTCGACTCGTCTCGACCCAAACTCCTCGACTAGACTTGACTCGACTGGGCCCAAACTCCTCGAATCGACTCAGCCCAAACTGCTGGACTCGACTCGGCCCAAACTCCTCGACTCTACTCGACTCAGCCCAAACTCCTCGACTCGACTCGGCACAAACTCCTCGACTAGACTTGACTCGGCCCAAACTCCTCGACTCGACTCGACTCGGCCCAAACTCCTCGACTCAACTCGGCACAAACTCCTCATCTCGGCTCGACCCAAACTCCTCGACTCGACTCGGTCCAAACTCCTCGACTGGACTCGGCCCAAACTCCTCGACTCGACCCAAACTCCTCGACTCGACGCGACCAAAAATTGTGAACTTGACTCGACTCGGCCCAAACTCCTCCACTCTACTCGACTCGGCCCAAACTCGTCGACTCGACTCGACTCGGCCCAAAATCCTCGACTCGACACGGCCTGAACTCCACGACTCGAGTCGACTCGGCCCAAACTCCTCGACTCGACTTGACCCAAATTCTTCGACTCAACTCGATTCGACCAAAACTCGTAGACTCGACTCGGCCGAAAATCCTCGACTCGACTTGGCCTGAACTCGACGACTCGAGTCGACTCGACTCGGCACAAACTCCTCGACTCCACTCGACTAGGCCCAAACTCCTCGACTTGACTCGGCACAAACTCTTCGAGTCGACTAGACTCCGCCCAAACTCCTCTACTCGACCCAAACTCCTCGACTCGTCTCGACTGGCACTAACTCGTCGACTCGACTCGACTCGGTCCAAACTCCTTGACTAGACTCATCCCAAACTCCTCGACTCGACTCGGCCCAAACTCCTCGACTCGACTCTTCTCGGCCCAAACTCCTCAACTCGACTCGGCCCAAACTCCTCAATTCGACTTTACTCGACTCGGTCAAAACTCCTCGACTCGATTCGACTCGGCCCAAGCTCCTCGACTCGACTCGAGAAGGCCCAAAATCCTCGACTCGACTCGGGCCAAACTCCTTGACTCGACTCGACTTGGACAAAACTCGTCAATTCGAGTCGACTCGGCCCAAACTCGTCGACTCGACTCGACTCCGGCCAAACTCCTTGACTCGACTCGAGTCGGCCCAAACTCCTCGACTCGACTCGGCCCAAACTCCTCGACTCGACTCGACTCGACCCAAACTCCTCAACTCGACTCGACCCAAACTCCTCGATTCGACTCGACTCGGCGAAAACTCCTCGACCTGACTCGGCCCAAACTCCTCGACTCGAGTAGACTCTGCCAAAACTCGTCGACTCGACTCGACTCGGCCCAAACTCCTCGACTCGTCTCAACTCAGCCCAAACTCATCGAATCAACTCGACTCGACCCAAACTCCTTGACAAGACTCGGCCCAAACTCCTCAACTCGGCCCAAACTTGTCGACTCGACTCTGCCCAAACTCGTCGACTCGACTCGACTCAGCCAAAACTCCTCGACACGACTCGGTCCAAACTCGTTGACTCGACTCTATTAGGTCCAAACTCCTAGACTCGACTCGGCCCAAACTCCTCGACTAGATTCGACTCGGCCCAAACTCCTCGACTAGATTCGACTCGGCCCAAACTCCTCGACTCGACTAGGCCCAAACTCCTCGACTCGACTCGACTCGGCCCAAACCCCTCGATTCGACTCGGCACAAACTCCTTGACTAGACTCGGCCCAAACTGCTTGACTCGACTTGGCCCAAACTCCTCTACTCGACTCTACCCAAACTCCTCTACTCGACGTAACTCTGCCCAAACTACTCGACTCTTCTCGACTCGGTCGAAACTCCTCGACTAGACTCTACTCGGCCCAAACTCCTCGTCTCGACATGGCCCAAACTCCTCGACACGACTCGTCTCGGTCCAAACTCGTCGACTCGACTCGACTCGGCCCAAAGTCGTCGACTCGACTCGACCCAAACTCGTCGACTCGACTCTACTCTGCCCAAACTCCTCGACTCGACTCGGTCCAAACTACTTGACTCGACTCGACTCGAGTCGGCCAAAACTCCTCGACTCGACTCGGCCCAAAATCGTCGTCTCGACTCGACTCGGCTCAAACTCGTCGACTCGACTCGGGCCAAACTCCTCGACTCGACTCGGCCCAAACTCGTCGACTCGACTCTACTCAACTCGACCACAGTCCTCAACTAGATTCAATTCGGGCCAAACTCCTCGACTCGACTCGGCCCAAACTCGTCGTCTCGAATAATCCCAAACTCCTCAACTCAACTCGAGCCAAACTCCTCGACTCGACTCGGCCAAAACTCCTAGACTCGACTCGATTCGAGTAGGCCCAAACTCCTCGACTTGACTCGACTTGGCCCAAACTCGTCGACTCGACTCTGGCCAAACTCCTCGACTCGACTCGACTCGGGCCAAACTCCTTGACTCGACTCGACTCGGCCCAAACTAATAGACTCGACTCAGCCCAAACTCATCGACTCGAGTCGACTCGACCAAAACTCGTCGACTTGACTCGACTCAACTCGGCCACAGTCCTCAACTAGATTCGATTCGGGCCAAACTCCTCGACTCGACTCGTCCCAAACTCGTCGTCTCGAATAATCCCAAACTCCTCAACTCAACTCGAGCCAAACTCCTCGACTCGACTCGGCCAAAACTCCTAGACTCGACTCGATTCGAGTAGGCCCAAACTCCTCGACTTGACTCGACTTGGCCCAAACTCGTCGACTCGACTCTGGCCAAACTCCTTGACTCGACTCGACTCGGGCCAAACTCCTTGACTCGACTCGACTCGGCCCAAACTAATCGACTCGACTCGGCCCAAACTCATCGACTCGAGTCGACTCGACCAAAACTCGTCGACTTGACTCGACTCGACTCGGCCCACACTCCTCAACTAGACTCGACTCGGCCCAAACTCCTCGACTCGACTCGGCCCAAACTCCTCCTCTCGACTCATCCCAAACTCCTCAACTCAACTCGAGCCAAACTCCTCTACTCGATTTGACTCGGCCCAAACTCATCGACTCAGCTCGACTCGGCCCAAACTCCTCGACTCGATTCAGCCCAAACTCCTCGACTCGAATCAGCACAAACTCCTCGACTCGACTTGGCCCAACCTCCTCGACTCGACTCGAGTCGGCCCAAACTCTTCGACTCGACTCGACCCAAACTCCTTGACTAGACTCGACTCGGCCCAAACTCCTCGACTCGACTCGACTCGGCCCAAACTCCTCGACTCTTTGACTCGACTCGGCCCAAACTCCTTGACTCGACTCGACTCGGCCCAAACTCGTCCATTCGACTCGACTCGGCCCAAACTCGTCGACTCGAATCGACTCTGTCCAAACTTCTCGACTCGACTTGACTCGACTCGGCCAAAACTCCTCGACTCGACTCGGCCCAAACTCCTCAACTCGACTCGATTCGACTAGTCCCAAACTCCTCAACTCGACTGGACTCAGCCCAAACTCCTCGACTCGACTCGGCCCAAACTCGTCGAATCTACTCGACTCGACCCAGACTCCTCGGCTCTATTCGACTCTTCCCAAACTTCTCGACTCGACTCGACTCGGTCCAAACTCGTCGACTCGACTCGACTCGACCAAAACTCCTCGACTCGACTCGGCCCAAACACGTCCACACGACACGACTCTGCCCAAACTCTTCAACTCGACTCGGCACAAACTCCTCATCTCAACTCGGCACAAATTCTTTGACTGGACTTGACCCAAACTCCTCGACTCGACTCGGCCCAAACTCGTCGACTCGACTCTACTCGGCCCAAACTCGTCGACTCGACTCTACTCGGCCCAAACTCGTCGACTCGACTCTACTCCGCCCAAACTCCTCGACTGGACTCGGCCCAAACTCCTCCACTCGACTTGACTCGGCCCAAACTCGTCGACTCGACTCTACTCCGCCCAAACTCCTTGACTCTTCTCGGCCCAAACTAGTCGACTCTACTCTACTCGTGACAAATTCGTCGACTCGACTCTACTCAGCCCAAACTCCTCGACTCGACTCTACCCAAAATCCTCGACTCGACTCAGCCCAAATTCCTAGACTCGAGTCGACTCGGCCCAAACTCCTCCACTCGACTCTGCTCAAACTCGTCGACTCGACTCTACTCGGTCCAAACTCTTGGACTCGACTCGGGCCAAACTCGTCGACTAGACTCGACTCGACCAAACTCCTCTACTGGAGTCGACTCGGTCAAATCTCCTTGACTTGACTCGACTCGACTCGACCCAAACTCGTCGTCTCGTCTTGGCCCATAATCCTCGACTCGACTCGACCCAAACTCCCTGACTTGACTCGACCCAAACTCCTCAACTCGATTCGGCCCAAACTGCTCGACTCGACTCGACTCGGCCCAAACACGTCTACTCAACTCGACTCGGACCAAACTCCTCGACTCGACTCGACTCGGCACAAACTCGTCGACTCGACTCGACTCGGCACAAACTCCTCGACTCGACACGACTCGTCCAAAACTCTTCGACTCGACTTGGCCGAAACAGGTCGACCTGACTCGACTTTCCCCAAACTCCTCTACTCGACTCGGCCTAAACTTGTCGACTCGACTATTCTCGGACTAAACTCGTCGACTCGACTCGACTCGGCCCACAATCCTCGTCTCGACTCTGCCTGAACTCCTCGACTCGGCCCAAACCCCTCGACTCGACTGATCCCAAACTCCTCGACTCGACTCGGCCCAAACTCGTCGACTCGATTCGGCCCAAACTTCTAGACTCGAGTCGACTCTACCCAAACTCGTCGACTCGACTCGACCCAAACTCCTAGACTCGAGTCGACTTGGCCCAAACTCGTCGACTAGACATGACTGGGCCCAAACTCCTCGACTCGATTCGACTCGACCCGACTCCAGCTCCTCGACTTGACTCGAACCGACTTGAGGTCCACGACTCGACCCCACCCGACTCGAGCTCCTCGACTCGAATCGACCCGACTCGAACTCCTCGACTCGATTCGACTAGACCCGAGCTCCTCGACTCTACCCGGCCCGACTCGAGCTCCTCGAATCTGCTCGACCTGACTCGAGCTCCTCGACCCGACCCGACTCGAGCTCCTCGACTCGACCCGACCCGAGTCGAGCTCCTCCACTCGACTCAAACCGACTCGAGTTCCTTGACTCGACTCGACTCGAGCTCCTCGACTCGACTCGACATGATTCGAGATCCTTGAATCGACTGGACCCTACTCGAGCTCCTCGACTCAACTCGACCCGACTCGAACTCCTCGACTCGTCTTGACCCTACTCGACTTGACTCCACCTGACTCAAGCACCTCGACTCGACTTGACTTGACCCGAGTCGATCTCCTCGACTCGACTTGAAACGACCCGACTAGAGCTCCTCGACTCGACGCAACCTGACTCGAGCTCCTCGACTCGACTTGACCCGACTCAAGCTCCTCGACTCGACTCCACCCGACTCGAGCTTTTCAACTCGACTCGACTCGACCCGATTCGAGCTCCTCGACTCGACCCGACCCTACTCGAGCTCTTCGAGTAGACCCGACTCAAACTCGTCGACTCGACTCGACTCTTGCTCCTCGACCTGACCCGAGCTCCTCGACTCGACTCGACCTGACCCGAGCTCCTTGAGTCGAATCGACCCGACTCGAGATCCTCGAGTCGACTCGACCCGACTTGAGCTTCTTGACTCGACTCGACCCGACTCGGACTCCTCGACTCGATTCAACTAGACCTGAGCTCCTTGACTCTACCCAACCCGACTCCAGCTCCTCGAATCGACTTGACCCGACTAGAGTTCCTCGTCTCGACTCGACTCGACCCGACTCGAGCTCCTCGACTCTTCCCGACTCGAGATACTCGACTCGACCCGACTCGAGCTCTTCGACTCGACTCAACTCTACCCGGCTCGAGGTCCTCGACTCGACTCGACCCAACTCGACTCGATGCGACTCGATCACCTTGACGTGACTCGATTCGAGCTCCTCAAGTCGACTCGACCCGACTCGACCTCCTTGTCTCGACTTGACCCTACTCGACTCGACCCTACTCGACTCGAATCGACTCGAGCTCCTCGACTCGAATCGACACGAGCTCCTCGACCCGACCCGACTCGAGCTCATCGACTCGACTCGACCCGACCCGACTCGAGCTCATCGACTCGACTCGACTCGACCTGACTTGAGCTCCTCGACTCGAGTCGACCCGACCTGACTCCAGTTCCTCGACTCGACTCGAACCGACTTGAGCTCCACGACTCGACCCGACCCGACTCGAGCTCCTCGACTCGACCCGACCCGACTCGAGCTCCTCGACTCGACTCGACCCGCCTCGAGCTCCTCGACTCGAATCGACTCGAGCTCCTTGACTCGACTAGACCCGGATCGAGCTCCTCGACTAGACTCTACCCAACCCGACTTGAGCTCATTGACTCGATTCGAACTGAACCAACTCGAGCTCATCGACTCGACTCGACCCAACTCGACTCGAGCTCATCGACTCGACTCGACCCGACTCGACTCGAACCGACTCGAACTCCTCGACTCGACCCGACCCGACTCAAGCTCCTCAACTTGACTGGACCCGACTCGAGCTCCTCGACTCGACCCGACCCGACTCAAGCTCCTCAACTCGACTGGACCCGACTCGAGCTCCTCGACTCGACTCGACTGGCCTCGAGCTCCTCGACTCGACTGGACCCGACTCGAGCTCCTCGACTCGACTCGACCCGACTCGAGCTCCTAGACTCGAATCGACCCGACTCAAGCTCCTCGACTAGAACCGACTTGAGATCTACGACTCGACCCGACCCGACTCGAGCTCCTTGACCCGACCCGACTCAAGCTCCTTGACCCGACCCAACTCAAGCTCCTATACTCGACTCGACTCGAACTTCTCGACTCGACTCGACCCGACTCGAACTTCTCGACTCGATTCGACTAGACCCGAGCTCCTCGACTCTACCCGACCCGACTCGAGCTCCTCGAATCGACCCGACCCGACTCGAGTTCCTCAACTGACCCGACCCGACTCGAGCTCGTCGACTATACTCGACCCGACTCGAGCTCCTCGACTCGACTCGACCCGACTCGAGCTCCTCGACTCGACTCGACCCGACTCAAGCTCATCGACTCGACCCGACTCGAGCTCATCGACTCGACTCGACCCGACTCGACTCGACCTGACCTGACTCCAGCTCATCGACTCGACTCGGCCCGACCTGACTCCAGGTCCTTGACTCGACTCGAACTGACTTGAGCTCCACGACTCGACCCAACCCGACTCGAGCTCCTCGAATCGACTCGACCCGACTCGAGTTCCTCGTCTCGACTCGACTCGACCTGACTCGAGCTCATCGACTCGACTCGACTCGAGTTCCTCGACTCGACTCGACCTGATTCGAGCTCCTCGACTTGACTCCACCCAACTCAAGCTCCTCGACTCGACTCCACCCGACTCGAGCTCCTCGACTCGACTCGACCTGATTCGAGCTCCTCGACTCGACTCGACTCGACCCGACCCGACTTGAGCTCCTCGACTCGACCAGACTCGAGATCCTCGACTCGAATCGACTCGATCTCGTCGACTCGACTCGACCTGACCGGAGCTCCTCGACTCGACTCAACCTGACCCGAGCTCCTCGAGTAGACTTGACCCGACTCGAGCTCCTTGTCTCTACTCGGCCCGACTCGAGCTCTTTGACTCGACTCGACCAGACTTGAGCTCCTCGACTTGACTCAACCCAACTCTAGCTCCTTGACTCGACCCGACTCTAGCTCCTCGACTCGACACGACTCGATCCGAGCTCCTCGTCTGACTCAAACTGACTCGACTCGAGTTCCTCGAATCGAACCGACCCGAATCGAGTTCCTCGACTCGACCCGACCCGACTCGATCACATCGACTCGACCTGACTCAAGCTCCTCGACTCGACTAGACTTGACCCGCCTCGAGCTCCTCGACTCGACTCGACCCGACTTCAGCTCCTTGACTCGACTCGAACCGACTTCAGCTCCTTGACTCGACTCGAACCGACTTCAGCTCCATGACTCGATCCGACTCGACTCGAGCTCATCGACTCGACTCGACCCGACTCGACTCGAGCTCATCGACTCGACTCGACTTGACCCGACTCGAGCTCCTCGACTCGACTCGACTTGACCCGACTCGAGCTCCTCGACTTGACTCGACTCGACCCGACTCGAGCTCCTCCACTCGACTCGACCCAACTCGAGCTCCTCGACTCCACTCGACCCGACCCGACTCGCGCTCCTTGACTCGACATAACTCGATCTCTTCGACTCGACCCGACTCGAGCACCTCGACTCGACTCGACCTGACTAGACCCGACTCGAGCTTCTCGACCCGACTCGACCCGACTCGACCGACTCGAGCACCTCGACTCGACTCGACCTGACCCGAGCTCCTCGACTCGACTCGACCCGACTCGAGCTCCTCGACTGGACTAGACCAGACTTGAGCTCTTCGACTCGACACGACCCAACTCGAAGTCCTCGACTTGACTCTACCCGACTCGTGCTCCTACACTCGACCCGACTCGAGCTCCTCGACTCGACTCGACCCGACCCGACTCAAGCTCCTCGACTCGACTAGACTTGACCCTCCTCGAGCTCCTCGACTTGACCAGACTCGAGCTCCTCGACTCGACCTGACTTGAGTTCCTTGACTCGACTCGACCCGACTTGAGCTCCTCGACTCGAGTCGACCCGACCCGACTCCAGCTCCTTGACTCTACCCAACCCGACACGAGCTCCTCGACTCGACCTGACTAGACTCGACTCGAGCTTCTCGTCCCGACTCGACCCGACTCGACCGACTCGAGCACCTCGACTCGACTCGACCTGACCCGAGCTCCTCGAGTCGACTCGACCCGACTCGAGCTCCTCGACTCGACTAGACCAGACTTGAGCTCTTCGACTCGACACGACCCAACTCGAGGTCCTCGACTTGACTCGACCCGCATCGAGTTCCTACACTCGACCCGACTCGAGCTCCTCGACTCGACTCGACCCGACCCGACTCAAGCTCCTCGACTCGACTAGACTCGAGCTCCTCGATACGACTCAACCCGACTCGAGCTCGACGACTCGACCTGACTTGAGTTCCTCGACTCAACTCGACCCGACGTGAGCTCCTTGACTCGAGTCGAACCGACCCGACTCCAGCTCCTTGACTCTACCCGACCCGACTCCAGCTCCTCGAATCGACTCGACCCGACTCGAGCTCATCGACTCGACTCGACTTGAGTTCCTCGTCTCGACTAGACCCGACTCGAGCTCATCGACTCGACTCGACTTGAGTTCCACGTCTCGACTCGACTTGAAGTCCTCGACTCGACTCGAGCTCCACGACTCGACTAGACTCGACCCGACTCGCGCTCCTTGACTTGACCCGATTTGACCCGACTCGAGTTCCTCAACTGGACGTGAGTCGAGCTCTTCGACCAGACCCGATTCGAGCTCCTCAACTCGACTCGACCCGACTCGAGCTCCTCGTCTCGACTCCACCCGACCCGACTCGAACTCCTGGACTCTACTCGACCCATTCTCGAGCTCCTGGACTCGACTCGACTGGACTCGAGCTCCTCGATTCGACTAGACACGACTCGAGCTCCTCGACTTGACCGGACTCGAGCTCCTCGACTCGACCCAACCTGAGCTCCTCGACTCGACTCGACCCGACGCGAGCTCCTTAACTCGACTAGACCCGACCCGACACCCTCGACTCAACTCGACCCGACCCAACCCTACCTGAGCTCCTCGACTCGACCCGACCTGAGCTCCTCGACTCGACCCGACCTGAGCTCCTCGACTCGACCCGACCTGAGCTCCTCGACTCGACATGACTCGAGCTCCTCGGCTCGAGTCGACTCGACCCGACTCAAGCTGCTCGACTCGACCCGACTCGAGCTACTCAACTCAACTCGAGCTCCTCGACTCGACATGACCCGACACGAGCTCCTTGACACGAGTCGAACGACTTGACCTCCTCGACTCGACTCGATTGACTCAACTCGACCGACTCAACTGGACCTCCTCGACCTCCTCGACTCGACTCGACCTCCTCGACTCGACATCCTCGAACTCCTCGACTCGACTCGACCGACTCGACCTCCTCGACTCTACTCGACTCAACCCGACTCGAGTTGACTTGACCCGACACGAGCTCCTGGAACCGACTCGTGCTCCTCAACTCGACTCAATCCGATTCGAGCTCGTCGACTCGACTCGACTAGAGTTCCTCGACTAAAGTCGAACCGAACTCCTCGACTCGACTCGACCCGACTCGAGCTTCTCGACTCGACCCGACCCGACTCGAGCTCCTCAACTCGACCCGACCCGACTCGAGTTCCTCGACTCGAACCGACCAGACTCGAGCACCTCGAGTAGACCTGACCCGTCTCGAGCTCCTCGACACGACCCGACTAGAGCTCCATGACTTGACTCGACCCGACCAAACTCGAGCTCCTCGACTCGACCCGACCCGACTCGAGATTCTCGACTTGACCAGACCCGACTCGAGATTCTCAACTAGACCCGACCGGACTCGAGCTCCTCAACTCGACCCCACCCGACTTGAGCTCCTCGACTCGAACCGACTCGAGCTCGTCGAATCGACTCGTCCCGACTCGACTCGACCCGAGCTCCTCGACTCGACCTCCTCGACTCGACTCGACCTCCTCGACTCGACTGGACTCGATCTCCTAGACTCGACTCGACCGACTCGACTCGACCTCCTAGACTAGACTCGACCTCCTCGACTCGACTCGACCTCCTCGACTCGACTCGACCGACTCCACTCGACCTCCTCGACTAGACTCGACCTCCTCTAGTCGACCTCCTCGACTCGACCTCCTCGACTCGACTCGACTCGACCGCCTCGACTTGAACTCCTCGACTCGACTCGACGCGACCGAGTCGACTCAACTCGACCGACTCGAATGACTCGACCGACTCGATTAGACCTCCTCTACTAGACTCGACCTCCTCGACTCTACTCAACTCGAGCGACTCGACTCGACCTTCTCGACTCGACCGACTCGACTCGACCTCCTCGACTCGACTCGACCGACTCGACTCGACCTCCTCGACTCGACTTCCTCGACACGACCTCCTCGACTCGACTCGACCTCCTCTACTCGACCTCCTCGACTCGACTCGACCACCTCGACTCGACCTCCTCGACTCGACCGACTCGACCTCCTCGACTCGACTGACTCGACTTGACCCGACCGAGTCAACTCGACTCGACCGACTCGACTCGACCTCCTTGACTCGACCTCCTCGACTCGACTCGACCGAATCGACTCGACCTGCTCGACTCGACTAGACATCCTCGACTCGACCAACTCGAATCGACCTCCTCGACTCGACTCGACCGACTCGACTCGACTCGACCAACTTGACTAGACTCGACCCCCTCGACTCGACTCGACTCGACTCGACCTCCTCGACACGACTCGACTCGACCTCCGCAACTCGACCTCCTCGACCTCCTCGACTCGACTCGACCTCCACGACTCGACCTCCTCGACTCGACTCGACTCGACTCGACCTCCTCGACACGACTCGACTCGACCTCCTCGACTAGACTCGACCTCCTCGACTCGACTCGAATCGACTCGACCTCCTCGACACGACTCGACCTCCTCGACTCGACTCGACCTCCTCGACTCGACTCGACCTCCTCGACTCGACCTCCTCGACTCGACTCGAACTCCTCGACTCGACTCTACTCGACCTCCTCGACTCGACTCGACTCGACCTCCTCGACTCGACCTCCTCGACTCGACCTCCTCGACTCGTCTCCACTCGAACTCCTCGACTTGACTCGACTCGACCTCCTCGACTCGACCTCCTCGACTCGACTCGACTCGACCTCCTCGACTCGACCTCCTCGACTCGACTCGACCTCCTCGACTCGACTCGACTCGACCTCCTCGACTCGACTCGACCTCCTCGACTCGACTCGACCTCCTCGACTCGACCTCCTCGACTCGACTCGACCTCCTCGACTCGACTCGACCTCCTCGACTCGACCTCCTCGACTCGACTCGACCTCCTCGACTCGACCTCCTCGACTCGACCTCCTCGACTCGACTCGACCTCCTCGACTCGACTCGACTCGACCTCCTCGACTTGACTCGACTCGACCTCCTCGACTCGACTCGACCTCCTCGACTCGACTCGACTCGACTCGACCTCCTCGACTCGACTCGACTCGACCTCCTCGACTCGACTCGACCTCCTCGACTCGACCCGACCCGACCTCCTCGACTCGACCCGACCTCCTCGACTCGACCCGACCTCCTCGACTCGACCCGACCTCCTCGACTCGACCTCCTCGACTCGACTCGACTTGACCTCCTCGACTCGACTCGACTTCCTCGACTCGACTCGACCTCCTCGACTCGACTCGACTCGACCTCCTCGACTCGACCTCCTCGACTCGACTCGACCTCCTCGGCTCGACTCGACCTACTCGACTCGACTCGACTCGACCTCCTCGAATCGACCTCCTCGACTCGACTCGACTCGACTCGACCTCCTCGACTCGACTCGACTCGACCTCCTCGACTCGACTCGACCTCCTCGACTCGACTCGACTCGACCTCCTCGACTCAACTCCACCTCCTCGACTCGACTCGACTCGACCGACTCGACTCGACCGACTCGACCTCCTCAACTCGACCTCCTCGACTTGACTCGACCTCCTCGACTCGACTCGACCTCCTCGACTAGACTCGACTCGACCTCCTCGACTCGACTCGACCTCCTCGACTCGACTTGACTCAACCTCCTCGACTTGACTCGACTCGACCTCCTCGACTCGACCTCCTCGACTCGACTCGACCTGCTCGACTCGACTCGACTCGACCTCCTCGAATCGCCCTCCTCGACTCGACTCGACCTCCTTGACTCGACTCGACCTCCTCGACTCGACTCGACTCAACCTCCTCGACTCGACTCGACTCGACCTCCTTGACTCGACTCGACTCGACCGACTCGACTCGACTCGACCTCCTCGACTCGACTCGACTCGACCTTCTCGACTCGACTCGACCTCCTCGACTCGACTCGACTCGACCTCCTCGAATCGACCTCCTCGACTGGACTCGACCTCGTCGACTCGACCTCCTCGACTCGACTCGACCTCAACGACTCGACCTCCTCGACTCGACTCGACTCGACCTCCTCGACTCGACTTCCTCGACTCGACTCGACCTCCTCGACTCGACTCGAATCGACCTCCTCGACTCGACTCGACCTCCTCGACTCGACTCGACCTCCTCGACTCGACTCGACTCGACCTCCTAGACTCGACTCGACCTCCTCGACTCGACTCGACCTCCTCGACTCGACTCGACCTCCTCGACTCGACCTCCTCGACTCGACTCGACTCGACCTCCTCGACTCGACTCGACCTCCTCGACTCGACTCGACTCGACCTCCTCGACTCGACTCGACTCGACCTCCTCGACTCGACTCCACCTCCTCGACTCGACACGACTCGACCTCCTCGACTCGACTCGACTCGACCTCCTCGACTCGACTCGACCTCCTCGACTCGACTCGACCTCCTCGACTCGACTCGACTCGACCTCCTCGACTCGACTCGACTCGACCTCCTCGACTCGACTCGACCTCCTCGACTCGACTCGACCTCCTCGACTCGACCTCCTCGACTCGACCTCCACGACTCGACCTCCTTGACTCGACTCGACCTCCTCGACTCGACTCGACCTCCTCGACTCGACTCGACCTCCTCGACTCGACTCGACTCGACCTCCTCGACTCGAGTCGACCTCCTCGACTCGACTCGACTCGACCTCCTCGACTTGACTTGACTCGACCTCCTCGACTCGACTCGACCTCCTCGACTCGACTCGACCTCCTCGACTCGACTCGACTCGACTCGACCTCCTCGACTCGACTCGACCTCCTCGACTCGACTCGACCTCCTCGACTCTACTCGACTCGACCTCCTCGAATCGACCTCCTCGACGCGACTCAACCTCCTCGACTCGACTCGACTCGACCTCCTCGACTCGACTCGACCTCCTCGACTCGACTGGACTCGACCACCACGACTCGACTCGACCTCCTCGACTCGACTCGACCTCCTCGACTCGACCTCCTCGACTCGACTCGAATCGACCTCCTCGACTCGACTCGACCTCTTCGACTCGACCTCCTCGACTGGACACGACCTCCTCGACTCGACTCGACCTCCTCGACTCGACCTCCTCGACTCGACTCGACCTCCTCGACTCGACTCGAGTCGACCTCCTCGACTCGACTCGACCTCCTCGACTCGACTCGACTCGACCTCCTCGACTCGACTCAACCTCCTCGACTCGACTCGACTCGACCTCCTCGACTCGACTCGACCTCCTCGACTCGACTGGACTCGACCACCTCGACTCGACTCGACCTCCTCGACTCGACTCGACCTCCTCGACTCGACCTCCTCGACTCGACTCGACTACCTCGACTCGACCTCCTCGACTCGACTCGACCTCCTCGACTCGACTCGACCTCCTCGACTCGACTCGACTCGACCTCCTCGACTCTACTCGACCTCCTCGACTCGACTCGACTCGACTCGACCTCCTCGACTCGACTCGACCTCCTCGACTCGACTCGACTCGACCTCCTCGAATCGACTCGACCTCCTCGGCTCGTCTCGACCTCCTCGACTCGACTCGACCTCCTCGACTCGACTCGAGCTCCTCGACTAGACTCGACTCGACCTCCTCGACTCGACTCGACATCCTCGACTCGACTCGACTCGACCTCCTCGACTCGACTCGACCTCCTCGACTCGACTCGACTCGACCTCCTCGACTCGACTCCACCTCCTCGACTCGACTCGACTCGACCTCCTCGACTCGACTCGACTCGACATCCTCGACTCGACTCGACCTCCTCGACTCGACTCGACCTCCTCGACTCGACTCGACTCGACCTCCTCGACTCGACTCGACTCGACCTCCTCGACTCGACTCGACCTCCTCAACTCGGCTCGACCTCCTCGACTCGACCTCCTCGACTCGACCTCCTCGACTCGACTCGACCTCCTCGACTCGACTCGACCTCCTCGACTCGACTCGACTCGACCTCCTCGACTCGACTCGACTCGACCTCCTCGACTCGACTCGACTCGACCTCCTCGACTCGACTCGACCTCCTCGACTCGACTCGACTCGACCTCCTCGACTCGACTCGACCTCCTCGACTCGACTCGACCTCCTCGACTCGACTCGACTCGACCTCTTCGACTCGACTCGACTCGACCTCCTCGACTCGACTCGACCTCCTCGACTCGACTGGACTCGACCACCTCGACTCGACTCGACCTCCTCGACTCGACTCGACCTCCTCGACTCGACCTCCTCGACTCGACTCGACCTCCTCGACTCGACCTCCTCGACTCGACTCGACTTCCTCGACTCGACTGGACTCGACCACCTCGACTCGACTCGACCTCCTCGACTCGACTCGACCTCCTCGACTCGACCTCCTCGACTCGACTCGACCTCCTCGACTCGACCTCCTCGACTCGACTCGACCTCCTCGACTCGACCTCCTCGACTCGACTCGACCTCCTCGACTCGACTCGACCTCCTCGACTCGACTCGACTCGACCTCCTCGAATCGACCTCCTCGACTCGACTCGACCTCCTAGACTCGACTCGACTCGACTCGACCTCCTCGAATCGACCTCCTCGACTCGACTCGACCTCCGCGACTCGACTCGACCTCCTCGACTCGACCTCCTCGACTCAACTCCACCTCCTCGACTCGACTCGACTCGACCGACTCGACTCGACCGACTCGACCTCCTCAACTCGACCTCCTCGACTTGACTCGA
This sequence comes from Coccyzus lansbergi, assembly GCA_033558105.1. Classification (NCBI taxonomy): domain Eukaryota; kingdom Metazoa; phylum Chordata; class Aves; order Cuculiformes; family Coccyzidae; genus Coccyzus; species Coccyzus lansbergi. Next base: position 85,735 of record JAUMJK010002076.1, read on the forward strand.
CCTCCTCGACTCGACTCGACCTCCTCGACTAGACTCGACTCGACCTCCTCGACTCGACTCGACCTCCTCGACTCGACTTGACTCAACCTCCTCGACTTGACTCGACTCGACCTCCTCGACTCGACCTCCTCGACTCGACTCGACCTGCTCGACTCGACTCGACTCGACCTCCTCGAATCGCCCTCCTCGACTCGACTCGACCTCCTTGACTCGACTCGACCTCCTCGACTCGACTCGACTCAACCTCCTCGACTCGACTCGACTCCACCTCCTTGACTCGACTCGACTCGACCGACTCGACTCGACTCGACCTCCTCGACTCGACTCGACTCGACCTTCTCGACTCGACTCGACCTCCTCGACTCGACTCGACTCGACCTCCTCGAATCGACCTCCTCGACTGGACTCGACCTCCTCGACTCGACCTCCTCGACTCGACTCGACCTCAACGACTCGACCTCCTCGACTCGACTCGACTCGACCTCCTCGACTCGACTTCCTCGACTCGACTCGACCTCCTCGACTCGACTCGAATCGACCTCCTCGACTCGACTCGACCTCCAAGACTCGACTCGACCTCCTCGACTCGACTCGACTCGACCTCCTAGACTCGACTCGACCTCCTCGACTCGACTCGACCTCCTCGACTCGACTCGACTCGACCTCCTCGACTCGACTCGACCTCCTCGACTCGACTCGACCTCCTCGACTCGACCTCCTCGACTCGACTCGACTCGACCTCCTCGACTCGACTCGACCTCCTCGACTCGACTCGACTCGACCTCCTCGACTCGACTCCACCTCCTCGACTCGACACGACTCGACCTCCTCGACTCGACTCGACTCGACCTCCTCGACTCGACTCGACCTCCTCGACTCGACTCGACCTCCTCGACTCGACTCGACTCGACCTCCTCGACTCGACTCGACTCGACCTCCTCGACTCGACTCGACCTCCTCGACTCGACCTCCTCGACTCGACCTCCACGACTCGACCTCCTTGACTCGACTCGACCTCCTTGACTCGACTCGACCTCCTCGACTCGACTCGACCTCCTCGACTCGACTCGACCTCCTCGACTCGACTCGACTCGACCTCCTCGACTCGACTCGACCTCCTCGACTCGACTCGACTCGACCTCCTCGACTCGACTCGACTCGACCTCCTCGACTTGACTTGACTCGACCTCCTCGACTCGACTCGACCTCCTCGACTCGACTCGACCTCCTCGACTCGACTCGACTCGACTCGACCTCCTCGACTCGACTCGAACTCCTCGACTCGACTCGACCTCCTCGACTCTACTCGACTCGACCTCCTCGAATCGACCTCCTCGACGCGACTCAACCTCCTCGACTCGACTCGACTCGACCTCCTCGACTCGACTCGACCTCCTCGACTCGACTGAACTCGACCACCTCGACTCGACTCGACCTCCTCGACTCGACTCGACCTCCTCGACTCGACCTCCTCGACTCGACTCGAATCGACCTCCTCGACTCGACTCGACCTCTTCGACTCGACCTCCTCGACTGGACACGACCTCCTCGACTCGACTCGACCTCCTCGACTCGACCTCCTCGACTCGACTCGACCTCCTCGACTCGACTCGAGTCGACCTCCTCGACTCGACTCGACCTCCTCGACTCGACTCAACCTCCTCGACTCGACTCGACTCGACCTCTTCGACTCGACTCGACCTCCTCGACTCGACTGGACTCGACCACCTCGACTCGACTCGACCTCCTCGACTCGACTCGACCTCCTCGACTCGACCTCCTCGACTCGACTCGACCTCCTCGACTCGACCTCCTCGACTCGACTCGACCTCCTCGACTCGACTCGACCTCCTCGACTCGACTCGACTCGACCTCCTCGACTCTACTCGACCTCCTCGACTCGACTCGACTCGACCTCCTCGACTCGACCTCCTCGACTCGACTCGACCTCCACGACTCTACTCGACTCGACCTCCTCGAATCGACCTCCTCGACTCGACTCGACCTCCTCGACTCGACTCGACTCGACCTCCTCTACTCGACTCGACTCGACCTCCTCGACGCGACTCAAACTCCTCGACTCGACTCGACTCGACCTCCTCGACTCGACTCGACCTCCTCGACTCGACAGGACTCGACCACCACGACTCGACTCGAACTCCTCGACTCGACTCGACCTCCTCGACTCGACCTCCTCGACTCGAGTCGACCTCCTCGACTCGACCTCCTCGACTCGACTCGAATCGACCTCCTCGACTCGACTCGACCTCTTCGACTCGACCTCCTCGACTGGACACGACCTCCTCGACTCGACTCGACCTCCTCGACTCGACCTCCTCGACTCGACTCGACATCCTCGACTCGACTCGACCTCCTCGACTCGACTCGACTCGACCTCCTCGAATCGACTCGACCTCCTCGACTCGACCTCCTCGACTCGACTCGACATCCTCGACTCGACTCGACCTCCTCGACTCGACTCGACTCGACCTCCTCGAATCGACTCGACCTCCTCGACTCGACTCGACTCGACTCGACTCGACCTCCTCGACTCGACTCGAGCTCCTCGACTAGACTCGACTCGACCTCCTCGACTCGACTCGACTCGACCTCCTCGACTCGACTCGACTCGACCTCCTCGACTCGACTCCACCTCCTCGACTCGACTCGACTCGACCTCCTCGACTCGACTCGACTCGACATCCTCGACTCGACTCGACCTCCTCGACTCGACTCGACCTCCTCGACTCGACTCGACTCGACCTCCTCGACTCGACTCGACTCGACCTCCTCGACTCGACTCGACCTCCTCAACTCGGCTCGACCTCCTCGACTCGACCTCCTCGACTCGACCTCCTCGACTCGACTCGACCTCCTCGACTCGACTCGACCTCCTCGACTCGACTCGACTCGACCTCCTCGACTCGACTCGACTCGACCTCCTCGACTCGACTCGACCTCCTCGACTCGACTCGACTCGACCTCCTCGACTCGACTTGACTCGACCTCCTCGACTCGACTCGACCTCCTCGACTCGACTCGACTCGACCTCCTCGACTCGACTCGACCTCCTCGACTCGACTCGACCTCCTCGACTCGACTCGACTCGACCTCTTCGACTCGACTCGACTCGACCTCCTCGACTCGACTCGACCTCCTCGACTCGACTGTACTCGACCACCTCGACTCGACTCGACCTCCTCGACTCGACTCGACCTCCTCGACTCGACTCGACCTCCTCGACTCGACCTCCTCGACTCGACTCGACTTCCTCGACTCGACTGGACTCGACCACCTCGACTCGACTCGACCTCCTCGACTCGACTCGACCTCCTCGACTCGACCTCCTCGACTCGACTCGACCTCCTCGACTCGACCTCCTCGACTCGACTCGACCTCCTCGACTCGACCTCCTCGACTCGACTCGACCTCCTCGACTCGACTCGACCTCCTCGACTCGACTCGACTCGACCTCCTCGAATCGACCTCCTCGACTCGACTCGACCTCCTAGACTCGACTCGACTCGACTCGACCTCCTCGAATCGACCTCCTCGACTCGACTCGACCTCCGCGACTCGACTCGACCTCCTCGACTCGACCTCCTCGACTCAACTCCACCTCCTCGACTCGACTCGACTCGACCGACTCGACTCGACCGACTCGACCTCCTCAACTCGACCTCCTCGACTTGACTCGACCTCCTCGACTCGACTCGACCTCCTCGACTAGACTCGACTCGAACTCCTCGACTCGACTCGACCTCCTCGACTCGACTTGACTCAACCTCCTCGACTTGACTCGACTCGAACTCCTCGACTCGACCTCCTCGACTCGACTCGACCTGCTCGACTCGACTCGACTCGACCTCCTCGAATCGCCCTCCTCGACTCGACTCGACCTCCTTGACTCGACTCGACCTCCTCGACTCGACTCGACTCAACCTCCTCGACTCGACTCGACTCCACCTCCTTGACTCGACTCGACTCGACAGACTCGACTCGACTCGACCTCCTCGACTCGACTCGACTCGACCTTCTCGACTCGACTCGACCTCCTCGACTCGACTCGACTCGACCTCCTCGAATCGACCTCCTCGACTGGACTCGACCTCCTAGACTCGACCTCCTCGACTCGACCTCAACGACTCGACCTCCTCGACTCGACTCGACTCGACCTCCTCGACTCGACTTCCTCGACTCGACTCGACCTCCTCGACTCGACTCGAATCGACCTCCTCGACTCGACTCGACCTCCAAGACTCGACTCGACCTCCTCGACTCGACTCGACTCGACCTCCTAGACTCGACTCGACCTCCTCGACTCGACTCGACCTCCTCGACTCGACTCGACTCGACCTCCTCGACTCGACTCGACCTCCTCGACTCGACTCGACCTCCTCGACTCGACCTCCTCGACTCGACTCGACTCGACCTCCTCGACTCGACTCGACCTCCTCGACTCGACTCGACTCGACCTCCTCGACTCGACTCCACCTCCTCGACTCGACTCCACCTCCTCGACTCGACACGACTCGACCTCCTCGACTCGACTCGACTCGACCTCCTCGACTCGACTCGACCTCCTCGACTCGACTCGACCTCCTCGACTCGACTCGACTCGACCTCCTCGACTCGACTCGACCTCCTCGACTCGACCTCCTCGACTCGACCTCCACGACTCGACCTCCTTGACTCGACTCGACCTCCTCGACTCGACTCGACCTCCTCGACTCGACTCGACCTCCTCGACTCGACTCGACTCGACCTCCTCGACTCGACTCGACCTCCTCGACTCGACTCGACTCGACCTCCTCGACTTGACTTGACTCGACCTCCTCGACTCGACTCGACCTCCTCGACTCGACTCGACCTCCTCGACTCGACTCGACTCGACTCGACCTCCTCGACTCGACTCGACCTCCTCGACTCGACTCGACCTCCTCGACTCTACTCGACTCGACCTCCTCGAATCGACCTCCTCGACGCGACTCAACCTCCTCGACTCGACTCGACTCGACCTCCTCGACTCGACTCGACCTCCTCGACTCGACTGAACTCGACCACCTCGACTCGACTCGACCTCCTCGACTCGACTCGACCTCCTCGACTCGACCTCCTCGACTCGACTCGAATCGACCTCCTCGACTCGACTCGACCTCTTCGACTCGACCTCCTCGACTGGACACGACCTCCTCGACTCGACTCGACCTCCTCGACTCGACCTCCTCGACTCGACTCGACCTCCTCGACTCGACTCGAGTCGACCTCCTCGACTCGACTCGACCTCCTCGACTCGACTCGACTCGACCTCCTCGACTCGACTCAACCTCCTCGACTCGACTCGACTCGACCTCCTCGACTCGACTCGACCTCCTCGACTCGACTGGACTCGACCACCTCGACTCGACTCGACCTCCTCGACTCGACTCGACCTCCTCGACTCGACCTCCTCGACTGGACTCGACCTCCTCGACTCGACTCGACCTCCTCGACTCGACTCGACCTCCTCGACTCGACTCGACTCGACCTCCTCGACTCTACTCGACCTCCTCGACTCGACTCGACTCGACCTCCTCGACTCGACTCGACCTCGTCGACTCGACTCGACCTCCACGACTCTACTCGACTCGACCTCCTCGAATCGACCTCCTCGACTCGACTCGACCTCCTCGACTCGACTCGACTCGACCTCCTCTACTCGACTCGACTCGACCTCCTCGACGCGACTCAAACTCCTCGACTCGACTCGACTCGACCTCCTCGACTCGACTCGACCTCCTCGACTCGACAGGACTCGACCACCACGACTCGACTCGAACTCCTCGACTCGACTCGACCTCCTCGACTCGACCTCCTCGACTCGAGTCGACCTCCTCGACTCGACCTCCTCGACTCGACTCGACTCGACCTCCTCGACTCGACTCGACCTCCTCGACTCGACTCGACTCGACCTCCTCGACTTGACTTGACTCGACCTCCTCGACTCGACTCGACCTCCTCGACTCGACTCGACCTCCTCGACTCGACTCGACTCGACTCGACCTCCTCGAATCGACTCGACCTCCTCGACTCTACTCGACTCGACCTCCACGAATCGACCTCCTCGACGCGACTCAACCTCCTCGACTCGACTCGACTCGACCTCCTCGACTCGACTCGACCTCCTCGACTCGACTGAACTCGACCACCTCGACTCGACTCGACCTCCTCGACTCGACTCGACCTCCTCGACTCGACCTCCTCGACTCGACTCGAATCGACCTCCTCGACTCGACTCGACCTCTTCGACTCGACCTCCTCGACTGGACACGACCTCCTCGACTCGACTCGACCTCCTCGACTCGACCTCCTCGACTCGACTCGACCTCCTCGACTCGACTCGAGTCGACCTCCTCGACTCGACTCGACCTCCTCGACTCGACTCGACTCGACCTCCTCGACTCGACTCAACCTCCTCGACTCGACTCGAACTCCTCGACTCGACTCGACCTCCTCGACTCGACCTCCTCGACTCGAGTCGACCTCCTCGACTCGACCTCCTCGACTCGACTCGAATCGACCTCCTCGACTCGACTCGACCTCTTCGACTCGACCTCCTCGACTGGACACGACCTCCTCGACTCGACTCGACCTCCTCGACTCGACCTCCTCGACTCGACTCGACATCCTCGACTCGACTCGACCTCCTCGACTCGACTCGACTCGACCTCCTCGAATCGACTCGACCTCCTCGACTCGACCTCCTCGACTCGACTCGACATCCTCGACTCGACTCGACCTCCTCGACTCGACTCGACTCGACCTCCTCGAATCGACTCGACCTCCTCGACTCGACTCGACTCGACTCGACTCGACCTCCTCGACTCGACTCGAGCTCCTCGACTAGACTCGACTCGACCTCCTCGACTCGACTCGACTCGACCTCCTCGACTCGACTCGACTCGACCTCCTCGACTCGACTCCACCTCCTCGACTCGACTCGACTCGACCTCCTCGACTCGACTCGACTCGACATCCTCGACTCGACTCGACCTCCTCGACTCGACTCGACCTCCTCGACTCGACTCGACTCGACCTCCTCGACTCGACTCGACTCGACCTCCTCGACTCGACTCGACCTCCTCAACTCGGCTCGACCTCCTCGACTCGACCTCCTCGACTCGACCTCCTCGACTCGACCTCCTCGACTCGACTCGACCTCCTCGACTCGACTCGACTCGACCTCCTCGACTCGACTCGACTCGACCTCCTCGACTCGACTCGACCTCCTCGACTCGACTCGACTCGACCTCCTCGACTCGACTTGACTCGACCTCCTCGACTCGACTCGACCTCCTCGACTCGACTCGACTCGACCTCCTCGACTCGACTCGACCTCCTCGACTCGACTCGACCTCCTCGACTCGACTCGACTCGACCTCTTCGACTCGACTCGACTCGACCTCCTCGACTCGACTCGACCTCCTCGACTCGACTGTACTCGACCACCTCGACTCGACTCGACCTCCTCGACTCGACTCGACCTCCTCGACTCGACTCGACCTCCTCGACTCGACCTCCTCGACTCGACTCGACTTCCTCGACTCGACTGGACTCGACCACCTCGACTCGACTCGACCTCCTCGACTCGACTCGACCTCCTCGACTCGACCTCCTCGACTCGACTCGACCTCCTCGACTCGACCTCCTCGACTCGACTCGACCTCCTCGACTCGACCTCCTCGACTCGACTCGACCTCCTCGACTCGACTCGACCTCCTCGACTCGACTCGACTCGACCTCCTCGAATCGACCTCCTCGACTCGACTCGACCTCCTAGACTCGACTCGACTCGACTCGACCTCCTCGAATCGACCTCCTCGACTCGACTCGACCTCCGCGACTCGACTCGACCTCCTCGACTCGACCTCCTCGACTCAACTCCACCTCCTCGACTCGACTCGACTCGACCGACTCGACTCGACCGACTCGACCTCCTCAACTCGACCTCCTCGACTTGACTCGACCTCCTCGACTCGACTCGACCTCCTCGACTAGACTCGACTCGAACTCCTCGACTCGACTCGACCTCCTCGACTCGACTTGACTCAACCTCCTCGACTTGACTCGACTCGAACTCCTCGACTCGACCTCCTCGACTCGACTCGACCTGCTCGACTCGACTCGACTCGACCTCCTCGAATCGCCCTCCTCGACTCGACTCGACCTCCTTGACTCGACTCGACCTCCTCGACTCGACTCGACTCAACCTCCTCGACTCGACTCGACTCCACCTCCTTGACTCGACTCGACTCGACAGACTCGACTCGACTCGACCTCCTCGACTCGACTCGACTCGACCTTCTCGACTCGACTCGACCTCCTCGACTCGACTCGACTCGACCTCCTCGAATCGACCTCCTCGACTGGACTCGACCTCCTAGACTCGACCTCCTCGACTCGACCTCAACGACTCGACCTCCTCGACTCGACTCGACTCGACCTCCTCGACTCGACTTCCTCGACTCGACTCGACCTCCTCGACTCGACTCGAATCGACCTCCTCGACTCGACTCGACCTCCAAGACTCGACTCGACCTCCTCGACTCGACTCGACTCGACCTCCTAGACTCGACTCGACCTCCTCGACTCGACTCGACCTCCTCGACTCGACTCGACTCGACCTCCTCGACTCGACTCGACCTCCTCGACTCGACTCGACCTCCTCGACTCGACCTCCTCGACTCGACTCGACTCGACCTCCTCGACTCGACTCGACCTCCTCGACTCGACTCGACTCGACCTCCTCGACTCGACTCCACCTCCTCGACTCGACTCCACCTCCTCGACTCGACACGACTCGACCTCCTCGACTCGACTCGACTCGACCTCCTCGACTCGACTCGACCTCCTCGACTCGACTCGACCTCCTCGACTCGACTCGACTCGACCTCCTCGACTCGACTCGACCTCCTCGACTCGACCTCCTCGACTCGACCTCCACGACTCGACCTCCTTGACTCGACTCGACCTCCTCGACTCGACTCGACCTCCTCGACTCGACTCGACCTCCTCGACTCGACTCGACTCGACCTCCTCGACTCGACTCGACCTCCTCGACTCGACTCGACTCGACCTCCTCGACTTGACTTGACTCGACCTCCTCGACTCGACTCGACCTCCTCGACTCGACTCGACCTCCTCGACTCGACTCGACTCGACTCGACCTCCTCGACTCGACTCGACCTCCTCGACTCGACTCGACCTCCTCGACTCTACTCGACTCGACCTCCTCGAATCGACCTCCTCGACGCGACTCAACCTCCTCGACTCGACTCGACTCGACCTCCTCGACTCGACTCGACCTCCTCGACTCGACTGAACTCGACCACCTCGACTCGACTCGACCTCCTCGACTCGACTCGACCTCCTCGACTCGACCTCCTCGACTCGACTCGAATCGACCTCCTCGACTCGACTCGACCTCTTCGACTCGACCTCCTCGACTGGACACGACCTCCTCGACTCGACTCGACCTCCTCGACTCGACCTCCTCGACTCGACTCGACCTCCTCGACTCGACTCGAGTCGACCTCCTCGACTCGACTCGACCTCCTCGACTCGACTCGACTCGACCTCCTCGACTCGACTCAACCTCCTCGACTCGACTCGACTCGACCTCCTCGACTCGACTCGACCTCCTCGACTCGACTGGACTCGACCACCTCGACTCGACTCGACCTCCTCGACTCGACTCGACCTCCTCGACTCGACCTCCTCGACTGGACTCGACCTCCTCGACTCGACTCGACCTCCTCGACTCGACTCGACCTCCTCGACTCGACTCGACTCGACCTCCTCGACTCTACTCGACCTCCTCGACTCGACTCGACTCGACCTCCTCGACTCGACTCGACCTCGTCGACTCGACTCGACCTCCACGACTCTACTCGACTCGACCTCCTCGAATCGACCTCCTCGACTCGACTCGACCTCCTCGACTCGACTCGACTCGACCTCCTCTACTCGACTCGACTCGACCTCCTCGACGCGACTCAAACTCCTCGACTCGACTCGACTCGACCTCCTCGACTCGACTCGACCTCCTCGACTCGACAGGACTCGACCACCACGACTCGACTCGAACTCCTCGACTCGACTCGACCTCCTCGACTCGACCTCCTCGACTCGAGTCGACCTCCTCGACTCGACCTCCTCGACTCGACTCGACTCGACCTCCTCGACTCGACTCGACCTCCTCGACTCGACTCGACTCGACCTCCTCGACTTGACTTGACTCGACCTCCTCGACTCGACTCGACCTCCTCGACTCGACTCGACCTCCTCGACTCGACTCGACTCGACTCGACCTCCTCGACTCGACTCGACCTCCTCGACTCTACTCGACTCGACCTCCTCGAATCGACCTCCTCGACGCGACTCAACCTCCTCGACTCGACTCGACTCGACCTCCTCGACTCGACTCGACCTCCTCGACTCGACTGAACTCGACCACCTCGACTCGACTCGACCTCCTCGACTCGACTCGACCTCCTCGACTCGACCTCCTCGACTCGACTCGAATCGACCTCCTCGACTCGACTCGACCTCTTCGACTCGACCTCCTCGTCTGGACACGACCTCCTCGACTCGACTCGACCTCCTCGACTCGACCTCCTCGACTCGACTCGACCTCCTCAACTCGACTCGAGTCGACCTCCTCGACTCGACTCGACCTCCTCGACTCGACTCGACTCGACCTCCTCGACTCGACTCAACCTCCTCGACTCGACTCGACTCGACCTCCTCGACTCGACTCGACCTCCTCGACTCGACTGGACTCGACCACCTCGACTCGACTCGACCTCCTCGACTCGACTCGACCTCCTCGACTCGACCTCCTCGACTCGACTCGACCTCCTCGACTCGACTCGACCTCCTCGACTCGACTCGACCTCCTCGACTCGACTCGACTCGACCTCCTCGACTCTACTCGACCTCCTCGACTCGACTCGACTCGACCTCCTCGACTCGACTCGACCTCCTCGACTCGACTCGACCTCCACGACTCTACTCGACTCGACCTCCTCGAATCGACCTCCTCGACTCGACTCGACCTCCTCGACTCGACTCGACTCGACCTCCTCTACTCGACTCGACTCGACCTCCTCGACGCGACTCAAACTCCTCGACTCGACTCGACTCGACCTCCTCGACTCGACTCGACCTCCTCGACTCGACAGGACTCGACCACCACGACTCGACTCGAACTCCTCGACTCGACTCGACCTCCTCGACTCGACCTCCTCGACTCGAGTCGACCTCCTCGACTCGACCTCCTCGACTCGACTCGAATCGACCTCCTCGACTCGACTCGACCTCTTCGACTCGACCTCCTCGACTGGACACGACCTACTCGACTCGACTCGACCTCCTCGACTCGACCTCCTCGACTCGACTCGACATCCTCGACTCGACTCGACCTCCTCGACTCGACTCGACTCGACCTCCTCGAATCGACTCGACCTCCTCGACTCGACTCGACTCGACTCGACCGACTCGACTCGACTCGACCTCCTCGAGTCGACTCGACTCGACCTCCTCGAATCGACTCGACCTCCTCGGCTCGTCTCGACCTCCTCGACTCGACTCGACCTCCTCGACTCGACTCGAGCTCCTCGACTAGACTCGACTCGACCTCCTCGACTCGACTCGACTCGACATCCTCGACTCGACTCGACCTCCTCGACTCGACTCGACCTCCTCGACTCGACTCGACTCGACCTCCTCGACTCGACTCGACTCGACCTCCTCGACTCGACTCGACCTCCTCAACTCGACTCGACCTCCTCGACTCGACCTCCTCGACTCGACCTCCTCGACTCGACTCGACCTCCTCGACTCGACTCGACCTCCTCGACTCGACTCGACTCGACCTCCTCGACTCGACTCGACTCGACCTCCTCGACTCGACTCGACTCGACCTCCTCGACTCGACTCGACCTCCTCGACTCGACTCGACTCGACCTCCTCGACTCGACTTGACTCGACCTCCTCGACTCGACTCGACCTCCTCGACTCGACTCGACTCGACCTCCTCGACTCGACTCGACCTCTTCGACTCGACTCGACTCGACCTCCTCGACTCGACTCGACCTCCTCGACTCGACTGGACTCGACCACCTCGACTCGACTCGACCTCCTCGACTCGACTCGACCTCCTCGACTCGACCTCCTCGACTCGACCTCCTCGACTCGACCTCCTCGACTCGACTCGACTTCCTCGACTCGACTGGACTCGACCACCTCGACTCGACTCGACCTCCTCGACTCGACTCGACCTCCTCGACTCGACCTCCTCGACTCGACTCGACCTCCTCGACTCGACCTCCTCGACTCGACTCGACCTCCTCGACTCGACTCGACCTCCTCGACTCGACTCGACTCGACCTCCTCGAATCGACCTCCTCGACTCGACTCGACCTCCTAGACTCGACTCGACTCGACTCGACCTCCTCGAATCGACCTCCAAGACTCGACTCGACCTCCGCGACTCGACTCGACCTCCTCGACTCGACCTCCTCGACTCGACTCGACCTCCTCGACTCGACTCGTCCTCCTCGACTCGACTCGACTTCCTCGACTCGACTCGACCTCCTCGACTCGACTCAACCTCCTCGACTCGACTCGACTGGACCTCCTCGACTCGACTCGACTTCCTCGACTCGACTGGACTCGACCACCTCGACTCGACTCGACCTCCTCGACTCGACTCGACCTCCTCGACTCGACCTCCTCGACTCGACTCGACCTCCTCGACTCGACTCGACTCGACCTCCTCGAATCGACCTCCTCGACTCGACTCGACCTCCTCGACTCGACTCGACCTCCTCGACTCGACTCGACTCGACCTCCTCGAATCGACATCCTCGACTCGACTTGACCTCCTCCACTCGACTCGACTCGACCTCCTCGACTCGACTCGACCTCCTCGACTCGACTCGACTCGACCTCCTCGACTCGACTCGACCTCCTCGACTCGACTCGACTCGACCTCCTCGAATCGACCTCCTCGACTCGACTCGACCTCCTCGACTCGACTCGACTCGACCTCCTCGACTCGACTCGACCTCCTCGACTCGACTCGACCTCCTCGACTCGACTCGACTCGACCTCCTTGACTCGACTCGACCTCCTCGACTCGACTCGACTCGACCTCCTCGACTCGACTCGACCTCCTCGACTCGACTCGACTCGACCTCCTCGAATCGACCTCCTCGACTCGACTCGACCTCCTCGAATCGACCTCCTCGACTCGACTCGACCTCCGCGACTCGACTCGACCTCCTCGACTCGACCTCCTCGACTCGACTCGTCCTCCTCGACTCGACTCGACCTCCTCGACTCGACTCGACTTCCTCGACTCGACTCGACCTCCTCGACTCGACTCGACTCGACCTCCTCGACTCGACTCGACTTCCTCGACTCGACTCGACTCGACCTCCTCGAATCGACCTCCTCGACTCGACTCGACCTCCTAGACTCGACTCGACTCGACTCGACCTCCTCGAATCGACCTCCTCGACTCGACCTCCGCGACTCGACTCGACTCGACCTCCTCGACTCTACTCGACCTCCTCGACTCGACTCGACTCGACCTCCTCGACTCGACTCGACCTCCTCGACTCGACTCGACCTCCACGACTCTACTCGACTCGACCTCCTCGAATCGACCTCCTCGACTCGACTCGACCTCCTCGACTCGACTCGACTCGACCTCCTCTACTCGACTCGACTCGACCTCCTCGACGCGACTCAAACTCCTCGACTCGACTCGACTCGACCTCCTCGACTCGACTCGACCTCATCGACTCGACAGGACTCGACCACCACGACTCGACTCGAACTCCTCGACTCGACTCGACCTCCTCGACTCGACCTCCTCGACTCGAGTCGACCTCCTCGACTCGACCTCCTCGACTCGACTCGAATCGACCTCCTCGACTCGACTCGACCTCTTCGACTCGACCTCCTCGACTGGACACGACCTACTCGACTCGACTCGACCTCCTCGACTCGACCTCCTCGACTCGACTCGACATCCTCGACTCGACTCGACCTCCTCGACTCGACTCGACTCGACCTCCTCGAATCGACTCGACCTCCTCGACTCGACTCGACTCGACTCGACCGACTCGACTCGACTCGACCTCCTCGAGTCGACTCGACTCGACCTCCTCGAATCGACTCGACCTCCTCGGCTCGTCTCGACCTCCTCGACTCGACTCGACCTCCTCGACTCGACTCGAGCTCCTCGACTAGACTCGACTCGACCTCCTCGACTCGACTCGACTCGACATCCTCGACTCGACTCGACCTCCTCGACTCGACTCGACCTCCTCGACTCGACTCGACTCGACCTCCTCGACTCGACTCGACTCGACCTCCTCGACTCGACTCGACCTCCTCAACTCGACTCGACCTCCTCGACTCGACCTCCTCGACTCGACCTCCTCGACTCGACTCGACCTCCTCGACTCGACTCGACCTCCTCGACTCGACTCGACTCGACCTCCTCGACTCGACTCGACTCGACCTCCTCGACTCGACTCGACTCGACCTCCTCGACTCGACTCGACCTCCTCGACTCGACTCGACTCGACCTCCTCGACTCGACTTGACTCGACCTCCTCGACTCGACTCGACCTCCTCGACTCGACTCGACTCGACCTCCTCGACTCGACTCGACCTCTTCGACTCGACTCGACTCGACCTCCTCGACTCGACTCGACCTCCTCGACTCGACTGGACTCGACCACCTCGACTCGACTCGACCTCCTCGACTCGACTCGACCTCCTCGACTCGACCTCCTCGACTCGACCTCCTCGACTCGACCTCCTCGACTCGACTCGACTTCCTCGACTCGACTGGACTCGACCACCTCGACTCGACTCGACCTCCTCGACTCGACTCGACCTCCTCGACTCGACCTCCTCGACTCGACTCGACCTCCTCGACTCGACCTCCTCGACTCGACTCGACCTCCTCGACTCGACTCGACCTCCTCGACTCGACTCGACTCGACCTCCTCGAATCGACCTCCTCGACTCGACTCGACCTCCTAGACTCGACTCGACTCGACTCGACCTCCTCGAATCGACCTCCAAGACTCGACTCGACCTCCGCGACTCGACTCGACCTCCTCGACTCGACCTCCTCGACTCGACTTGACCTCCTCGACTCGACTCGTCCTCCTCGACTCGACTCGACTTCCTCGACTCGACTCGACCTCCTCGACTCGACTCAACCTCCTCGACTCGACTCGACTGGACCTCCTCGACTCGACTCGACTTCCTCGACTCGACTGGACTCGACCACCTCGACTCGACTCGACCTCCTCGACTCGACTCGACCTCCTCGACTCGACCTCCTCGACTCGACTCGACCTCCTCGACTCGACTCGACTCGACCTCCTCGAATCGACCTCCTCGACTCGACTCGACCTCCTCGACTCGACTCGACCTCCTCGACTCGACTCGACTCGACCTCCTCGAATCGACATCCTCGACTCGACTTGACCTCCTCCACTCGACTCGACTCGACCTCCTCGACTCGACTCGACCTCCTCGACTCGACTCGACTCGACCTCCTCGACTCGACTCGACCTCCTCGACTCGACTCGACTCGACCTCCTCGAATCGACCTCCTCGACTCGACTCGACCTCCTCGACTCGACTCGACTCGACCTCCTCGACTCGACTCGACCTCCTCGACTCGACTCGACCTCCTCGACTCGACTCGACTCGACCTCCTTGACTCGACTCGACCTCCTCGACTCGACTCGACTCGACCTCCTCGACTCGACTCGACCTCCTCGACTCGACTCGACTCGACCTCCTCGAATCGACCTCCTCGACTCGACTCGACCTCCTCGAATCGACCTCCTCGACTCGACTCGACCTCCGCGACTCGACTCGACCTCCTCGACTCGACCTCCTCGACTCGACTCGTCCTCCTCGACTCGACTCGACCTCCTCGACTCGACTCGACTTCCTCGACTCGACTCGACCTCCTCGACTCGACTCGACTCGACCTCCTCGACTCGACTCGACTTCCTCGACTCGACTCGACTCGACCTCCTCGAATCGACCTCCTCGACTCGACTCGACCTCCTAGACTCGACTCGACTCGACTCGACCTCCTCGAATCGACCTCCTCGACTCGACCTCCGCGACTCGACTCGACCTCCTCGACTCGACCTCCTCGACTCGACTCGACCTCCTCGACTCGACTCAACTCGACCTCCTCGAGTCGACCTCCTCGACTCGACTCGACCTCCTCGACTCGACTCGACTCGACCTCCTCGACTCGACTCGACATCCTCGACTCGACTCGACCTCCTCGACTCGACTCGACTCGACCTCCTCGACTCGACTCGACCTCCTCGACTCGACTCGACTTGACCTCCTCGACTCGACTCGACCTCCTCGACTCGACTCGACTCGACCTCCTCGAATCGACCTCCTCGACTCGACTCGACCTCCTAGACTCGACTCGACTCGACCTCCTCGAATCGACCTCCTCGACTCGACTCGACCTCCGCGACTCGACTCGACCTCCTCGACTCGACCTCCTCGACTCGACTCGACCTCCTCGACTCGACCTCCTGGACTCGACTCGACCTCCTCGACTCGACTCGACCTCCTCGACTCAACTCGACCTCCTCGACTCGACTCGACTCGACCTCCTCGACTCGACTCGACTTCCTCGACTCGACTGGACTCGACCACCTCGACTCGACTCGACCTCCTCGACTCGACTCGACTCGACCTCCTCGACTCGACTCGACTCGACTCGACCTCCTCGACTCGACTCGACCTCCTCGACTCGACTCGACTCGACCTCCTCGAATCGACCTCCTCGACTCGACTCGACCTCCTAGACTCGACTCGACTCGACTCGACCTCCTCGAATCGACCTCCTCGACTCGACTCGACCTCCGCGACTCGACTCGACCTCCTCGACTCGACCTCCTCGACTCGACTCGACCTCCTCGACTCGACTCAACTCGACCTCCTCGAGTCGACCTCCTCGACTCGACTCGACCTCCTCGACTCGACTCGACTCGACCTCCTCGACTCGACTCGACCTCCTCGACTCGACTCGACTCGACCTCCTCGACTCGACTCGACCTCCTCGACTCGACTCGACTCGACCTCCTCGAATCGACCTCCTCGACTCGACTCGACCTCCTAGACTCGACTCGACTCGACCTCCTCGAATCGACCTCCTCGACTCGACTCGACCTCCGCGACTCGACTCGACCTCCTCGACTCGACCTCCTCGACTCGACTCGACCTCCTCGACTCGACCTCCTGGACTCGACTCGACCTCCTCGACTCGACTCGACCTCCTCGACTCAACTCGACCTCCTCGACTCGACTCGACTCGACCTCTTCGACTCGACTCGACTCGACCTCCTCGACTCGACTCAACCTCCTCGACTCGACTCGACTCGACCTCCTCGACTCGACTCGACTTCCTCGACTCGACTGGACTCGACCACCTCGACTCGACTCGACCTCCTCGACTCGACTCGACCTCCTCGACTCGACCTCCTCGACTCGACTCGACCTCCTCGACTCGACCTCCTCGACTCGACTCGACCTCCTCGACTCGACTCGACCTCCTCGACTCGACTCGACCTCCTCGACTCGACTCGACTCGACCTCCTCGACTCGACTCGACCTCCTCGAATCGACCTCCTCGACTCGACTCGACCTCCTCGACTCCACTCGACCTCCTCGACTCGACTCGACTCGTCCTCCTCGAATCGACCTCCTCGACTCGACTCGACCTCCTCGACTCGACTCGACTCGACCTCCTCGACTCGACTCGACTTGACCTCCTCGACTGGACTCGACTCGACCTCCTCGACTCGACTCGACCTCCTCGACTCGACTCGACCTCCTCGACTCGACTCGACTCGACCTCCTCGACTCGACTCGACCCGACCTCCTCGACTCGACTCGACCTCCTCGACTCGACTCGACTCGACCTCCTCGAATCGACCTCCTGGACTCGACTCGACCTCCTCGACTCGACTCGACCTCCTCGACTCGACTCGACTCGACCTCCTCGAATCGACCTCCTCGACTCGACTTGACCTCCTCCACTCGACTCGACTCGACCTCCTCGACTCGACTCGACCTCCTCGACTCGACTCGACCTCCTCGACTCGACTCGACTCGACCTCCTCGACTCGACTCGACCTCCTCGACTCGACTCGACTCGACCTCCTCGACTCGACTCGACCTCCTCGACTCGACTCGACTCGAACTCCTCGAATGGACCTCCTCGACTCGACTCGACCTTCGCGACTCGACTCGACCTCCTCGACTCGACCTCCTCGACTCGACTCGACCTCCTCGACTCGACTCGACCTCCTCGACTCGACTCGACTCGACCTCCTCGAATCGACCTCCTCGACTCGACTCGACCTCCTCGACTCGACTCGACTCGACCTCCTCGACTCGACTCGACCTCCTCGACTCGACTCGACCTCCTCGACTCGACTCGACTCGACCTCCTCGACTCGACTCGACCTCCTCGACTCGACTCGACTCGACCTCCTCGAATCGACCTCCTCGACTCGACTCGACCTCCTCGAATCGACCTCCTCGACTCGACTCGACCTCCTCGACTCGACCTCCTCGACTCGACTCGACCTCCTCGACTCGACTCGACCTCCTCGACTCGACTCGACTTCCTCGACTCGACTCGACCTCCTCGACTCGACTCGACTCGACCTCCTCGACTCGACTCGACTTCCTCGACTCGACTCGACTCGACCTCCTCGAATCGACCTCCTCGACTCGACTCGACCTCCTAGACTCGACTCGACTCGACTCGACCTCCTCGAATCGACCTCCTCGACTCGACTCGACCTCCGCGACTCGACTCGACCTCCTCGACTCGACCTCCTCGACTCGACTCGACCTCCTCGACTCGACTCAACTCGACCTCCTCGAGTCGACCTCCTCGACTCGACTCGACCTCCTTGACTCGACTCGACTCGACCTCCTCGACTCGACTCGACATCCTCGACTCGACTCGACCTCCTCGACTCGACTCGACTCGACCTCCTCGACTCGACTCGACCTCCTCGACTCGACTCGACTTGACCTCCTCGACTCGACTCGACCTCCTCGACTCGACTCGACTCGACCTCCTCGAATCGACCTCCTCGACTCGACTCGACCTCCTAGACTCGACTCGACTCGACCTCCTCGAATCGACCTCCTCGACTCGACTCGACCTCCGCGACTCGACTCGACCTCCTCGACTCGACCTCCTCGACTCGACTCGACCTCCTCGACTCGACCTCCTGGACTCGACTCGACCTCCTCGACTCGACTCGACCTCCTCGACTCAACTCGACCTCCTCGACTCGACTCGACTCGACCTCCTCGACTCGACTCGACTTCCTCGACTCGACTGGACTCGACCACCTCGACTCGACTCGACCTCCTCGACTCGACTCGACTCGACCTCCTCGACTCGACTCGACTCGACTCGACCTCCTCGACTCGACTCGACCTCCTCGACTCGACTCGACTCGACCTCCTCGAATCGACCTCCTCGACTCGACTCGACCTCCTAGACTCGACTCGACTCGACTCGACCTCCTCGAATCGACCTCCTCGACTCGACTCGACCTCCGCGACTCGACTCGACCTCCTCGACTCGACCTCCTCGACTCGACTCGACCTCCTCGACTCGACTCAACTCGACCTCCTCGAGTCGACCTCCTCGACTCGACTCGACCTCCTCGACTCGACTCGACTCGACCTCCTCGACTCGACTCGACATCCTCGACTCGACTCGACCTCCTCGACTCGACTCGACTCGACCTCCTCGACTCGACTCGACCTCCTCGACTCGACTCGACTCGACCTCCTCGACTCGACTCGACCTCCTCGACTCGACTCGACTCGACCTCCTCGAATCGACCTCCTCGACTCGACTCGACCTCCTAGACTCGACTCGACTCGACCTCCTCGAATCGACCTCCTCGACTCGACTCGACCTCCGCGACTCGACTCGACCTCCTCGACTCGACCTCCTCGACTCGACTCGACCTCCTCGACTCGACCTCCTGGACTCGACTCGACCTCCTCGACTCGACTCGACCTCCTCGACTCAACTCGACCTCCTCGACTCGACTCGACTCGACCTCTTCGACTCGACTCGACTCGACCTCCTCGACTCGACTCAACCTCCTCGACTCGACTCGACTCGACCTCCTCGACTCGACTCGACTTCCTCGACTCGACTGGACTCGACCACCTCGACTCGACTCGACCTCCTCGACTCGACTCGACCTCCTCGACTCGACCTCCTCGACTCGACTCGACCTCCTCGACTCGACCTCCTCGACTCGACTCGACCTCCTCGACTCGACTCGACCTCCTCGACTCGACTCGACTCGACCTCCTCGACTCGACTCGACCTCCTCGAATCGACCTCCTCGACTCGACTCGACCTCCTCGACTCCACTCGACCTCCTCGACACGACTCGACTCGTCCTCCTCGAATCGACCTCCTCGACTCGACTCGACCTCCTCGACTCGACTCGACTCGACCTCCTCGACTCGACTCGACTTGACCTCCTCGACTGGACTCGACTCGACCTCCTCGACTCGACTCGACCTCCTCGACTCGACACGACCTCCTCGACTCGACTCGACTCGACCTCCTCGACTCGACTCGACCCGACCTCCTCGACTCGACTCGACCTCCTCGACTCGACTCGACTCGACCTCCTCGAATCGACCTCCTGGACTCGACTCGACCTCCTGGACTCGACTCGACTCGACCTCCTCGACTCGACTCGACCTCCTCGACTCGACTCGACTCGACCTCCTCGACTCGACTCGACTTGACCTCCTCGACTCGACTCGACTCGACCTCCTCGACACGACTCGACTCGACCTCCTCGACTCGACTCGACCTCCTCGACTCGAGTCGACTCGACCTCCTCGAATCGACCTCCTCGACTCGACTCGACCTCCTCGACTCGACTCGACTCGACCTCCTCGACTCGACTCGACTCGACCTCCTCGACTCGACTCGACCTCCTCGACTCGACTCGACCTCCTCGACTCGACTCGACCTCCTCGACTCGACTCGACTCGACCTCCTCGACTCGACTCGACCTCCTCGACTCGACTCGACTCGACCTCCTCGACTCGACTCGACCTCCTCGACTCGACTCGACTCGACCTCCTCGAATCGACCTCCTCGACTCGACTTGACCTCCTCCACTCGACTCGACTCGACCTCCTCGACTCGACTCGACCTCCTCGACGCGACTCGACCTCCTCGACTCGACTCGACTCGACCTCCTCGACTCGACTCGACCTCCTCGACTTGACTCGACCTCCTCGACTCGACTCGACTCGACCTCCTCGACTCGACTCGACTCGACCTCCTCGAATCGACCTCCTCGACTCGACTTGACCTCCTCCACTCGACTCGACTCGACCTCCTCGACTCGACTCGACCTCCTCGACTCGACTTGACCTCCTCGACTCGACTCGACTCGACCTCCTCGACTCGACTCGACCTCCTCGACTCGACTCGACTCGACCTCCTCGACACGACTCGACTCGACCTCCTCGACTCGACTCGACCTCCTCGACTCGACTCGACTCGACCTCCTCGAATCGACCTCCTCGACTCGACTCGACCTCCTCGACTCGACTCGACTCGACCTCCTCGACTCGACTCGACCTCCTCGACTCGACTCGACTCGACCTCCTCGACTCGACTCGACCTCCTCGACTCGACTCGACCTCCTCGACTCGACTCGACTCGACCTCCTCGACTCGACTCGACCTCCTCGACTCGACTCGACTCGACCTCCTCGAATCGACCTCCTCGACTCGACTTGACCTCCTCCACTCGACTCGACCTCCTCGACTCGACTCGACCTCCTCGACTCGACTCGACCTCCTCGACTCGACTGACTCGACCCTCCTCGACTCGACTCGACCTCCTCGACTCGACTCGACTCGACCTCCTCGACTCGACTCGACCTCCTCGACTCGACTCGACCTCCTCGACTCGAACTCCTCGAATCGACCTCCTCGACTCGACTCGACCTCCGCGACTCGACTCGACCTCCTCGACTCGACCTCCTCGACTCGACTCGACCTCCTCGACTCGACTCGACCTCCTCGACTCGACTCGACTCGACCTCCTCGAATCGACCTCCTCGACTCGACTCGACCTCCTCGACTCGACTCGACTCGACCTCCTCGACTCGACTCGACCTCCTCGACTCGACTTGACCTCCTCGAATCGACTCGACTTGACCTCCTCGACTCGACTCGACTCGACCTCCTCGACTCGACTCGACCTCCTCGACTCGACTCGACTCGACCTCCTCGACTCGACTCGACTCGACCTCCTCGACTCGACTCGACCTCCTCGACTCGACTCGACTCGACCTCCTCGAATCGACCTCCTCGACTCGACCTCCTCGACTCGACTCGACCTCCTCGACTCGACTCGACTCGACTCCTCGAATCGACCTCCTCGACTCGACTTGACCTCCTCCACTCGACTCGACTCGACCTCCTCGACTCGACTCGACCTCCTCGACTCGACTCGACTCGACCTCCTCGACTCGACTCGACTCGACCTCCTCGACTCGACTCGACTCGACCTCCTCGACTCGACTCGACCTCCTCGACACGACTCGACTCGACCTCCTCGACTCGACTCGACCTCCTCGACTCGACTCGACTCGACCTCCTCGAATCGACCTCCTCGACTCGACTCGACCTCCTCGACTCGACTCGACTCGACCTCCTCGACTCGACTCGACCTCCTCGACTCGACTCGACTCGACCTCCTCGACTCGACTCGACCTCCTCGACTCGACTCGACCTCCTCGACTCGACTCGACTCGACCTCCTCGACTCGACTCGACCTCCTCGACTCGACTCGACTCGACCTCCTCGACTCGACTCGACCTCCTCGACTCGACTCGACTCGACCTCCTCGAATCGACCTCCTCGACTCGACTTGACCTCCTCCACTCGACTCGACTCGACCTCCTCGACTCGACTCGACCTCCTCGACTCGACTCGACCTCCTCGACTCGACTCGACTCGACCTCCTCGACTCGACTCGACCTCCTCGACTTGACTCGACCTCCTCGACTCGACTCGACTCGACCTCCTCGACTCGACTCGACTCGACCTCCTCGAATCGACCTCCTCGACTCGACTTGACCTCCTCCACTCGACTCGACTCGACCTCCTCGACTCGACTTGACCTCCTCGACTCGACTCGACTTGACCTCCTCGACTCGACTCGACTCGACCTCCTCGACTCGACTCGACCTCCTCGACTCGACTCGACTCGACCTCCTCGACACGACTCGACTCGACCTCCTCGACTCGACTCGACCTCCTCGACTCGACTCGACTCGACCTCCTCGAATCGACGTCCTCGACTCGACTCGACCTCCTCGACTCGACTCGACTCGACCTCCTCGACTCGACTCGACCTCCTCGACTCGACTCGACTCGACCTCCTCGACTCGACTCGACCTCCTCGACTCGACTCGACCTCCTCGACTCGACTTGACCTTTCCACTCGACTCGACCTCCTCGACTCGACTCGACCTCCTCGACTCGACTCGACCTCCTCGACTCGACTTGACTCGACCTCCTCGACTCGACTCGACCTCCTCGACTCGACTCGACCTCCTCGACTCGACTCAACCTCCTCGACTCGACTCGACGTCCTCGACTCGACTCAACCTCCTCGACTCGACTCGACTCGAACTCCTCGACTCGACTCGACTTCCTCGACTTGACTGACTCGACCACCTCGACTCGACTCGACCTCCTCGACTCGACTCGACCTCCTCGACTCGACTCGACTCGACCTCCTCGAATCGACCTCCTCGACTCGACTCGACCTCCTCGACTCGACCTCCTCGACTCGACTCGACCTCCTCGACTCGACTCGACTCGACCTCCTCGAATCGACCTCCTCGACTCGACTCGACCTCCTCGACTCGACTCGACCTCCTCGACTCGACTCGACTCGACCTCCTCGAATCGACCTCCTCGACTCGACTTGACCTCCTCCACTCGACTCGACTCGACCTCCTCGACTCGACTCGACCTCCTCGACTCGACTCGACCTCCTCGACTCGACTCGACTCGACCTCCTCGACTCGACTCGACCTCCTCGACTCGACTCGACTCGACCTCCTCGACTCGACTCGACCTCCTCGACTCGACTCGACTCGAACTCCTCGAATCGACCTCCTCGACTCGACTCGACCTTCGCGACTCGACTCGACCTCCTCGACTCGACCTCCTCGACTCGACTCGACCTCCTCGACTCGACTCGACCTCCTCGACTCGACTCGACTCGACCTCCTCGAATCGACCTCCTCGACTCGACTCGACCTCCTCGACTCGACTCGACTCGACCTCCTCGACTCGACTCGACCTCCTCGACTCGACTCGACCTCCTCGACTCGACTCGACCTCCTCGACTCGACTCGACTCGACCTCCTCGACTCGACTCGACCTCCTCGAATCGACCTCCTCGACTCGACTCGACCTCCTCGAATCGACCTCCTCGACTCGACTCGACCTCCGCGACTCGACTCGACCTCCTCGACTCGACCTCCTCGACTCGACTCGACCTCCTCGACTCGACTCGACTTCCTCGACTCGACTCGACCTCCTCGACTCGACTCGACTCGACCTCCTCGACTCGACTCGACTTCCTCGACTCGACTGGACTCGACCACCTCGACTCGACTCGACCTCCTCGACTCGACTCGACCTCCTCGACTCGACCTCCTCGACTCGACTCGACCTCCTCGACTCGACTCGACCTCCTCGACTCGACTCGACTCGACCTCCTCGAATCGACATCCTCGACTCGACTCGACCTCCTCGACTCGACTCGTCCTCCTCGACTCGACTCGACTCGACCTCCTCGACTCGACTCGACTCGACTCGACCTCCTCGACTCGACTCGACCTCCTCGACTCGACTCGACTCGACCTCCTCGAATCGACCTCCTCGACTCGACTCGACCTCCTAGACTCGACTCGACTCGACTCGACCTCCTCGAATCGACCTCCTCGACTCGACTCGACCTCCGCGACTCGACTCGACCTCCTCGACTCGACCTCCTCGACTCGACTCGACCTCCTCGACTCGACTCAACTCGACCTCCTCGACTCGACTCGACTCGACCTCCTCGACTCGACTCGACCTCCTCGACTAGACTCGACTCGACCTCCTCGAATCGACCTCCTCGACTCGACTCGACCTCCTAGACTCGACTCGACTCGACCTCCTCGAATCGACCTCCTCGACTCGACTCGACCTCCGCGACTCGACTCGACCTCCTCGACTCGACCTCCTCGACTCGACTCGACCTCCTCGACTCGACCTCCTGGACTCGACTCGACCTCCTCGACTCGACTCGACCTCCTCGACTCAACTCGACCTCCTCGACTCGACTCGACTCGACCTCTTCGACTCGACTCGACTCGACCTCCTCGACTCGACTCAACCTCCTCGACTCGACTCGACTCGACCTCCTCGACTCGACTCGACTTCCTCGACTCGACTGGACTCGACCACCTCGACTCGACTCGACCTCCTCGACTCGACTCGACCTCCTCGACTCGACTCGACCTCCTCGACTCGACCTCCTCGACTCGACTCGACCTCCTCGACTCGACTCGACCTCCTCGACTCGACTCGACTCGACCTCCTCGACTCGACTCGACCTCCTCGAATCGACCTCCTCGACTCGACTCGACCTCCTCGACTCCACTCGACCTCCTCGACTCGACTCGACTCGTCCTCCTCGAATCGACCTCCTCGACTCGACTCGACCTCCTCGACTCGACTCGACTCGACCTCCTCGACTCGACTCGACTTGACCTCCTCGACTGGACTCGACTCGACCTCCTCGACTCGACTCGACCTCCTCGACTCGACTCGACCTCCTCGACTCGACTCGACTCGACCTCCTCGACTCGACTCGACCCGACCTCCTCGACTCGACTCGACCTCCTCGACTCGACTCGACTCGACCTCCTCGACTCGACCTCCTCGACTCGACTCGACCTCCTCGACTCGACTCGACCTCCTCGAATCGACCTCCTCGAATCGACCTCCTCGACTCGACTCGACCTCCTCGACTCGACTCGACCTCCTCGACTCGACTCGACTCGACCTCCTCGAATCGACCTCCTCGACTCGACTTGACCTCCTCCACTCGACTCGACTCGACCTCCTCGACTCGACTCGACCTCCTCGACTCGACTCGACTCGACCTCCTCGACTCGACTCGACTCGACCTCCTCGACTCCACTCGACCTCCTCGACTCGACTCGACTCGACCTCCTCGACTCGACTCGACCTCCTCGACTCGACTCGACTCGAACTCCTCGAATCGACCTCCTCGACTCGACTCGACCTTCGCGACTCGACTCGACCTCCTCGACTCGACCTCCTCGACTCGACTCGACCTCCTCGACTCGACTCGACCTCCTCGACTCGACTCGACTCGACCTCCTCGAATCGACCTCCTCGACTCGACTCGACCTCCTCGACTCGACTCGACTCGACCTCCTCGACTCGACTCGACCTCCTCGACTCGACTCGACCTCCTCGACTCGACTCGACTCGACCTCCTCGACTCGACTCGACCTCCTCGACTCGACTCGACCTCCTCGAATCGACCTCCTCGACTCGACTCGACCTCCTCGAATCGACCTCCTCGACTCGACTCGACCTCCGCGACTCGACTCGACCTCCTCGACTCGACCTCCTCGACTCGACTCGACCTCCTCGACTCGACTCGACTTCCTCGACTCGACTCGACCTCCTCGACTCGACTCGACTCGACCTCCTCGACTCGACTCGACTTCCTCGACTCGACTGGACTCGACCACCTCGACTCGACTCGACCTCCTCGACTCGACTCGACCTCCTCGACTCGACCTCCTCGACTCGACTCGACCTCCTCGACTCGACTCGACCTCCTCGACTCGACTCGACTCGACCTCCTCGAATCGACATCCTCGACTCGACTCGACCTCCTCGACTCGACTCGTCCTCCTCGACTCGACTCGACTCGACCTCCTCGACTCGACTCGACTCGACTCGACCTCCTCGACTCGACTCGACCTCCTCGACTCGACTCGACTCGACCTCCTCGAATCGACCTCCTCGACTCGACTCGACCTCCTAGACTCGACTCGACTCGACTCGACCTCCTCGAATCGACCTCCTCGACTCGACTCGACCTCCGCGACTCGACTCGACCTCCTCGACTCGACCTCCTCGACTCGACTCGACCTCCTCGACTCGACTCAACTCGACCTCCTCGAGTCGACCTCCTCGACTCGACTCGACCTCCTCGACTCGACTCGACTCGACCTCCTCGACTCGACTCGACATCCTCGACTCGACTCGACCTCCTCGACTCGACTCGACTCGACCTCCTCGACTCGACTCGACCTCCTCGACTCGACTCGACTCGACCTCCTCGACTCGACTCGACCTCCTCGACTCGACTCGACTCGACCTCCTCGAATCGACCTCCTCGACTCGACTCGACCTCCTAGACTCGACTCGACTCGACCTCCTCGAATCGACCTCCTCGACTCGACTCGACCTCCGCGACTCGACTCGACCTCCTCGACTCGACCTCCTCGACTCGACTCGACCTCCTCGACTCGACCTCCTGGACTCGACTCGACCTCCTCGACTCGACTCGACCTCCTCGACTCGACTCGACCTCCTCGACTCGACTCGACTCGACCTCTTCGACTCGACTCGACTCGACCTCCTCGACTCGACTCAACCTCCTCGACTCGACTCGACTCGACCTCCTCGACTCGACTCGACTTCCTCGACTCGACTGGACTCGACCACCTCGACTCGACTCGACCTCCTCGACTCGACTCGACCTCCTCGACTCGACTCGACCTCCTCGACTCGACCTCCTCGACTCGACTCGACCTCCTCGACTCGACTCGACCTCCTCGACTCGACTCGACTCGACCTCCTCGACTCGACTCGACCTCCTCGAATCGACCTCCTCGACTCGACTCGACCTCCTCGACTCCACTCGACCTCCTCGACTCGACTCGACTCGTCCTCCTCGAATCGACCTCCTCGACTCGACTCGACCTCCTCGACTCGACTCGACTCGACCTCCTCGACTCGACTCGACTTGACCTCCTCGACTGGACTCGACTCGACCTCCTCGACTCGACTCGACTCGACCTCCTCGAATCGACATCCTCGACTCGACTCGACCTCCTCGACTCGACTCGTCCTCCTCGACTCGACTCGACTCGACCTCCTCGACTCGACTCGACTCGACTCGACCTCCTCGACTCGACTCGACCTCCTCGACTCGACTCGACTCGACCTCCTCGAATCGACCTCCTCGACTCGACTCGACCTCCTAGACTCGACTCGACTCGACTCGACCTCCTCGAATCGACCTCCTCGACTCGACTCGACCTCCGCGACTCGACTCGACCTCCTCGACTCGACCTCCTCGACTCGACTCGACCTCCTCGACTCGACTCAACTCGACCTCCTCGACTCGACTCGACTCGACCTCCTCGACTCGACTCGACCTCCTCGACTAGACTCGACTCGACCTCCTCGAATCGACCTCCTCGACTCGACTCGACCTCCTAGACTCGACTCGACTCGACCTCCTCGAATCGACCTCCTCGACTCGACTCGACCTCCGCGACTCGACTCGACCTCCTCGACTCGACCTCCTCGACTCGACTCGACCTCCTCGACTCGACCTCCTGGACTCGACTCGACCTCCTCGACTCGACTCGACCTCCTCGACTCAACTCGACCTCCTCGACTCGACTCGACTCGACCTCTTCGACTCGACTCGACTCGACCTCCTCGACTCGACTCAACCTCCTCGACTCGACTCGACTCGACCTCCTCGACTCGACTCGACTTCCTCGACTCGACTGGACTCGACCACCTCGACTCGACTCGACCTCCTCGACTCGACTCGACCTCCTCGACTCGACTCGACCTCCTCGACTCGACCTCCTCGACTCGACTCGACCTCCTCGACTCGACTCGACCTCCTCGACTCGACTCGACTCGACCTCCTCGACTCGACTCGACCTCCTCGAATCGACCTCCTCGACTCGACTCGACCTCCTCGACTCCACTCGACCTCCTCGACTCGACTCGACTCGTCCTCCTCGAATCGACCTCCTCGACTCGACTCGACCTCCTCGACTCGACTCGACTCGACCTCCTCGACTCGACTCGACTTGACCTCCTCGACTGGACTCGACTCGACCTCCTCGACTCGACTCGACCTCCTCGACTCGACTCGACCTCCTCGACTCGACTCGACTCGACCTCCTCGACTCGACTCGACCCGACCTCCTCGACTCGACTCGACCTCCTCGACTCGACTCGACTCGACCTCCTCGACTCGACCTCCTCGACTCGACTCGACCTCCTCGACTCGACTCGACCTCCTCGAATCGACCTCCTCGAATCGACCTCCTCGACTCGACTCGACCTCCTCGACTCGACTCGACCTCCTCGACTCGACTCGACTCGACCTCCTCGAATCGACCTCCTCGACTCGACTTGACCTCCTCCACTCGACTCGACCTCGACCTCCTCGACTCGACTCGACCTCCTCGACTCGACTCGACCTCCTCGACTCGACTCGACTCGACCTCCTCGACTCCACTCGACCTCCTCGACTCGACTCGACTCGACCTCCTCGACTCGACTCGACCTCCTCGACTCGACTCGACTCGAACTCCTCGAATCGACCTCCTCGACTCGACTCGACCTTCGCGACTCGACTCGACCTCCTCGACTCGACCTCCTCGACTCGACTCGACCTCCTCGACTCGACTCGACCTCCTCGACTCGACTCGACTCGACCTCCTCGAATCGACCTCCTCGACTCGACTCGACCTCCTCGACTCGACTCGACTCGACCTCCTCGACTCGACTCGACCTCCTCGACTCGACTCGACCTCCTCGACTCGACTCGACTCGACCTCCTCGACTCGACTCGACCTCCTCGACTCGACTCGACCTCCTCGAATCGACCTCCTCGACTCGACTCGACCTCCTCGAATCGACCTCCTCGACTCGACTCGACCTCCGCGACTCGACTCGACCTCCTCGACTCGACCTCCTCGACTCGACTCGACCTCCTCGACTCGACTCGACTTCCTCGACTCGACTCGACCTCCTCGACTCGACTCGACTCGACCTCCTCGACTCGACTCGACTTCCTCGACTCGACTGGACTCGACCACCTCGACTCGACTCGACCTCCTCGACTCGACTCGACCTCCTCGACTCGACCTCCTCGACTCGACTCGACCTCCTCGACTCGACTCGACCTCCTCGACTCGACTCGACTCGACCTCCTCGAATCGACATCCTCGACTCGACTCGACCTCCTCGACTCGACTCGTCCTCCTCGACTCGACTCGACTCGACCTCCTCGACTCGACTCGACTCGACTCGACCTCCTCGACTCGACTCGACCTCCTCGACTCGACTCGACTCGACCTCCTCGAATCGACCTCCTCGACTCGACTCGACCTCCTAGACTCGACTCGACTCGACTCGACCTCCTCGAATCGACCTCCTCGACTCGACTCGACCTCCGCGACTCGACTCGACCTCCTCGACTCGACCTCCTCGACTCGACTCGACCTCCTCGACTCGACTCAACTCGACCTCCTCGAGTCGACCTCCTCGACTCGACTCGACCTCCTCGACTCGACTCGACTCGACCTCCTCGACTCGACTCGACATCCTCGACTCGACTCGACCTCCTCGACTCGACTCGACTCGACCTCCTCGACTCGACTCGACCTCCTCGACTCGACTCGACTCGACCTCCTCGACTCGACTCGACCTCCTCGACTCGACTCGACTCGACCTCCTCGAATCGACCTCCTCGACTCGACTCGACCTCCTAGACTCGACTCGACTCGACCTCCTCGAATCGACCTCCTCGACTCGACTCGACCTCCGCGACTCGACTCGACCTCCTCGACTCGACCTCCTCGACTCGACTCGACCTCCTCGACTCGACCTCCTGGACTCGACTCGACCTCCTCGACTCGACTCGACCTCCTCGACTCAACTCGACCTCCTCGACTCGACTCGACTCGACCTCTTCTCGACTCGACTCGACTCGACCTCCTCGACTCGACTCAACCTCCTCGACTCGACTCGACTCGACCTCCTCGACTCGACTCGACTTCCTCGACTCGACTGGACTCGACCACCTCGACTCGACTCGACCTCCTCGACTCGACTCGACCTCCTCGACTCGACTCGACCTCCTCGACTCGACCTCCTCGACTCGACTCGACCTCCTCGACTCGACTCGACCTCCTCGACTCGACTCGACTCGACCTCCTCGACTCGACTCGACCTCCTCGAATCGACCTCCTCGACTCGACTCGACCTCCTCGACTCCACTCGACCTCCTCGACTCGACTCGACTCGTCCTCCTCGAATCGACCTCCTCGACTCGACTCGACCTCCTCGACTCGACTCGACTCGACCTCCTCGACTCGACTCGACTTGACCTCCTCGACTGGACTCGACTCGACCTCCTCGACTCGACTCGACCTCCTCGACTCGACTCGACCTCCTCGACTCGACTCGACCTCCTCGACTCGACTCGACTCGACCTCCTCGACTCGACTCGACCCGACCTCCTCGACTCGACTCGACCTCCTCGACTCGACTCGACTCGACCTCCTCGACTCGACCTCCTCGACTCGACTCGACCTCCTCGACTCGACTCGACTCGACCTCCTCGAATCGACCTCCTCGACTCGACTCGACCTCCTCGACTTGACTCGACCTCCTCGACTCGACTCGACTCGACCTCCTCGAATCGACCTCCTCGACTCGACTTGACCTCCTCCACTCGACTCGACTCGACCTCCTCGACTCGACTCGACCTCCTCGACTCGACTCGACCTCCTCGACTCGACTCGACTCGACCTCCTCGACTCGACTCGACCTCCTCGACTCGACTCGACTCGACCTCCTCGACTCGACTCGACCTCCTCGACTCGACTCGACTCGAACTCCTCGAATCGACCTCCTCGACTCGACTCGACCTTCGCGACTCGACTCGACCTCCTCGACTCGACCTCCTCGACTCGACTCGACCTCCTCGACTCGACTCGACCTCCTCGACTCGACTCGACTCGACCTCCTCGAATCGACCTCCTCGACTCGACTCGACCTCCTCGACTCGACTCGACTCGACCTCCTCGACTCGACTCGACCTCCTCGACTCGACTCGACCTCCTCGACTCGACTCGACTCGACCTCCTCGACTCGACTCGACCTCCTCGACTCGACTCGACCTCCTCGAATCGACCTCCTCGACTCGACTCGACCTCTCGAATCGACCTCCTCGACTCGACTCGACTCCGCGACTCGACTCGACCTCCTCGACTCGACCTCCTCGACTCGACTCGACCTCCTC